>JAVQIZ010010120.1:0-27082 GCA_036023535.2 Galaxias brevipinnis | reverse complement strand
TGCATAGTTTAACAAACCAATATGCAGCATATCTGTTCTGTAAAGCTAATTTCCTGGAGCACAATGTTATCAAATCTAAATATGGTAATTTCCTTTGTTTCAGTAACCAATCGTGAAAGTACAAAGGGGGGTTTAAACCTAAACACGCTATCTCATTGGCCGGTGTAGATTTCTAAAAGTGGTTTTCTCAAAATCTTTTCTCTTACTCTGAGAACGAAATCTCCACTTCAGTAGCACTTAAATACACGAAACGTTCCAGTTGTATTATTAGCTATTTTCTGAAAAGCTTTTAAAGAAGGGTTTGTTCATATATCATGTTTAGCCTGATTTAGGCCTATATAACACTTCATCCTTAAAACATGTCGTGAAGCATTTTTCATGGCTGTTGACATTATATTTTGATTTATTGAGTGATAAAGACATCCAAATAGCCTTTTGTAAAAGCCTTTGTATATAATATGTCAACTAAATTAAACAATAACTTAACCTGGCTTTACCCAATGTTCAGATTTCGTTCTGGAAATTTATGCGAATGCATAATTTGCATATTGAAACAAACTTTCAGAAAACTTGTAATACACATAATTATCTTAATGTAAGTTATCAACTGGGGATGTTTCATGGTGATATCTATTAGTTAACATTTTTACCCTATTCACCTGTAGTGTCTGGCCACTCCTGTTGTGTACATGCCCCAGCTCATAAAGCTCATAAAGCTCATAAATACATTAATTAATACAAGTTTCTATTTAAAGTAAAGAATATTTCCATATAGATAACGGTATTAGAACTGAAGTACAATATCCTGTAATTTGCAGTTGTTCCAGACTAGTTATAGGAACATTATCATGTCTATCCTAAACCTCATACCTGAGTATAGCCTAACCCAGAATGTTTTGAGTGTTATAGGAAAACAAAAAAAAACTTATAGTCAAACCAAAATAGACAGGGGTATCGATAACATCAGTTTAACACTTTATTTTGCTCACCATAATAAAGATAAACAGACACCCTTTAACAAACTGAATGGCTGGTGAGTCGCATATTGATTAAAGAAAAGTATAAATAAAAACAAGTGATATTTGCAGCTCTTACTCCACCACTACTTAAAAAACTCCAGTATTTTTTAAACCGTGAACAGTCAACTAAATATTGTATAGATTTTGAGAGCACAGAAAATATTGTTTTGCTTTTTTTATGATAACCCCCCCCAAAACACGTCATCTCTTAGAATCAGATAAATAGGATTCCTTTAGAATAGCCGTATTCTACTGTTTTGGTGGAGGGTAGTAAAATACTTTATAAACATGTCCATATCAAGTGACTACTTTTGCTCTTGTGGATTCAAAACTGAGAACACCCAGGTTACTCAGCCGACAGTCCAGCATAGGGCAGAAAAGCTGCGCTCACATGCAGCATGGCTTACTGGCAGAGATAGCTAGCTAACGTTACCTAGCTAGCCAGTCAGAAAGACTCGTTACCAATAACACGATGCACCAAGGTAACCATGTGTCGTTTTTTTGCGTGATACAATCTTTATGGCTTCAAAAAACAATCGGCCATACCTTACAGTATTCTCATTGCACTGTTAATGCTGTTGATCACGTGAATGGGCTCGCATGTTACCTTGACAGTCAGTGTTCCATCAACATGCTACACTAACAGTAGGCAGGACAAACCCAACAGCTAGTGTTGTCGACGGCAGCTGTATTCACGCAGCGGCAACGAAACCGCGCTGTGTACCATTTTGAAACTGTTTAAATTAACACAAATATAAAGTTTTTGTTGATCTGAGTCTTTTAAGTCATTCCAACGTAATACTTAGCTTCACAAAATAGAAGTGTGAATATCTATAGATCTCTTGCCAATTCGCAGTGAGCTTCCAAAGAACGTATGTTTTGTTGTTACATGAAAAAATCCTCAACTTTGAGCAGTTAAATAAAAAATTATATGTTTATTTAATATCAAACGATTGATTGACTGGTTTAAGAATACATTCAGAAATCACTGATGATTCCAGCTTTCCATAGCTCTACTGTTAGTAACATAATTTTGTAATTTGAAAACTCGCCTCTGGTGGTAGCCTGTGCAAAACTTTGTCGCAATGCTCTGTTTTCTTTCTCAAACAGGCACAAAATAGTCCAGCGCTCCTTGTCTTCAAGATAAATCACCTTGCTGTTCCCTTCATTTTTTAAAGTCAAACTTTGATTCATTATTAAGTAAACCCCTGTCCGGACATGACCTTATGAGGACTAAGCTTCCTAGCAAGTTTGTTTTGGTTTAGAGTTCAGTCACGTTGGTTTTAATCCATAAAGCGAAACATATTTTAATTGTTCTAGATGTATAGTAATGTCAGCCAGTTTGGCTACTATTACCTAACACATTGAATGGAAACTTTGGCCATGTTGATTGTGAATCTAAGTGATATGCATTGGTAACATTATCAGTACCAAGCGTTTAACAGCAGGGATCTAGTAAAAATGTTGCGGCGGGCTCGTTTTAATTATCAGGACAAGGCTATTAATATTGCGGATTTCAAACACTTTCTATTAAAATACTTTAATATATAATTTAGAGCTTAACATGCACCATACAAGTTTTGGGTAGCCTATAAACTGCCGTGAGAAAAGCTGGACCGTTCCTTTCATCTTTTGTTTTCCTCTATGTCCACCGAAGCATTGGTTTCCTTAAAGATTGCGCTGAGTGGCATGTCCAGTATTTGTGACCAAGGATGCATGCCTGAAAAATCAGTGCATTAAGAAAACAAGATAACCTATGTATTAGTCAGATGGTTTATTTCCTTAAGGTTTGCAGAGCAGACTGCAGAAATTAGCAGATCGGCTACTCGTAGACAGCTAAAAATACAAGATCAATACAATACAAGATCATCATTATGAATGAAATATAGGCTATGATATAGGAGTTTGTTGGGCAGAGAGCTTTGACTTTTGCAAGATCCATTGGGCGAGAACTGTGGGGGGAGGCAGGGAAAACGATAGTAGCCTATTTAAACAAGAGAATATGCCTGTTTATTACCGCTTTGGAGGCTAAATAAGCAGATATGTAACGATTAATGATCAATGATCTTGCAATGGAACCTACATTTTACCTAGATGTTTTGAAATGTTTTTTAGATCCGGTGATTATCTGGCACTGATTATGCGTGTACAAACGCAATTGCAAGCAGTACCTTGGCCATCTGTCGTTCGGAGCTGTAGAATTTTTGTTGTCTAGGCTAGGACCGCAAAAAAGCTAAGTTGTTTGACACGTTCACGGTTTTCAGCATACATGTTTTTAATATTTTTGCGTTAATTTTGGTAAACGACCATGTAATTGTAAAGGCAGTGAGTTTTTCAAAGTGTTTGTAGCAACATATACATTATTTTTCCCTGACAAAGAAGTACACTAATGTCAAAGTTGGCCATAGGAGGTTTGAGCTTCCTGAAGACAGCTTGGCTACACCGAAGTATCAACTCAGTAAAATTAAAAACCTTTTTTCGACACTAAAACTGTCACTTTTAGATCAACTGAAAATGTATGAATTTGTTTTTATTAATAAAAGTTTAGTAAGTAACACAAATTTGGAGCATTCACAGTTTGATCACTTGATAAAAAAAAACAACTGAAAACACGTTTGTCCTGCCTACTAACAGTTCTATTTCAGTCGATACGTTCGACTCCTCTCGATGGAAATCACGTTCCCTATTAAAACGAGCACTGATGAGAGGTCAGCTTGCGACATCTCTATTTCAATTGGTGACATTGTGCCTGCGATTGATATTGAATGTAATCTGTACGTCATGGACTATGATCATTACAAAACATATGAAATCTTGCTTACATTCTCCAGATTTTGGCCGGGGAAGGGTTGGGGCACCGGCGGGGGCCAATCAGATTTCAGATGGGGCCGTGGCCCCATCGGGCCGCCCCTTAGACACGCCAATGGCCCAGAGCCATATAGTAGATATCTCTATATGGTTCTGGATAGCCAACCTAACGGACATAGGCTATATCAACAAATCTTCCGCATATTTAGTATGTTAGGAAGGATAGTATGCAATTCCGAACACAAGTCTGTGAATAGCCTACATAAATTAAATAATAATTGTCCAAATCTTTTTGCCAACCTTTTACCTTTTTTTTGGGAAATCTGCAAGTAGCCTACTCTTGACTTATTGGCTTGTACATTATTCTTATTATGCATTTTAAACTTTAAAAAAATGTCATTCTAGCTTGATTGCCAAAGTATAACACATGTTTTGTGATGTTGTTATCATATTCTATCCACAGGCAAATCATTCAATAAGAAGCACAACAAAATGGTGAGGATATATTTAAAAAAATAAAACAATAGAACAAATACACAATGCAATTGAACCTGACAACTAAGTGCTTCTGTAATACACATTTTGTCCAAAAATATTCATCCATCCAGACTGCTCCTGCTAATTCTCAGACAGCTCCACCACCAAAACCAGCACAAGCCGCTATTCCCATCCCCATGGGTGGGGAGAAGTATCCAGTCCAAGAGACAATTGAGCAGCAGACTCAACACGGACCCGAGGTACTCCTTTTACCTACCGGAACAAAACAAATACAGTTTCAACTATAACGGTTTAATGTTTCTGTGGAGTTTAGTGTTGATATTTGTAAATTTACCCACAGCATTTCAGTTGAGCATTAATGCTGTAGTCTACATTTGACTTTCTCATCTTTAGAGCAATGAACTTCAAAATGACAGCCAGGAGTTGGAGACTGTAAATGATGACAGTGTTAGTGTTTCTGGGGAAAGCTCTACTGAATCTCTAAACAATGGCAAGATGTCTAAAAAGGGTAAGAAAAACCTATTGTGTAATTTTCAACATAATTTATGTTTTGTAATTGTAACCATCAGATCCTTGCAAACATTACATTGCAACATTACATTATTATTTGTAAATTATTTAAAATCCAAAATGTATTTACATACTGTTTTATTTTTCTCACCTTTACCAGAATTCCAAGATGATGGAGGGACCTAAAATGAATTAATTGTCTGAGCCTGTCTCTGTAGCTTTAATGCTCTCAGACATTATGGATTCCATCATGTTTTACATTCAAGGAAGAGTCTTTTCCGTTATAACCCTTTGGTGTAATCTAATGAGCATGTCAAAACGAAATATAATCACAAGCCAATTCACCTTGCTAATGCAGAAAATGTCAACAAAACAGTACACAATATTGAAGACTGGAACAAAGAATAAAGATTATAATTGAGTTGGCTTGGTAAGGTTCTTTTTAAACCCTCCTTATTTAGTTACAACAGAAAGACAAGTCAGAATCAGGTTTTTACAGTCAAGAACATCCTTTTTATTTAATCAGGTGCTGCCATTCTCAAACTGTGTTTTTCTTCTTATGGAAAAGAAACTGTAATTAACACATGCATTTCACCTAAAGCTCTGGGGGTGTTCTCTCAAAGACACAGGCGCTGCTCTGAGGGCAAAGAGGCAACGGGGGCAGGGGGGTCAAATGGTGCTACCTCTAAACAACAGTAAGCACACACAGTACAACGCAAAACTTAAGAGAATTAAACAAAAACAACAGAGAAGAGACACAGATAGCCTAGCATGAGGTGAATACAGGGGCAGAATGGGTGTTTCCCTAGGCCCATAACCTAAAGTAGTTGCTAGGGGCCTAGGTTATGCTGGCTATTTGGTGGTGGTGTTGTCCATGGCTAATACTGCTGCTGGTTTCAATGTAGAAAACCCACAATAACTATAATACTTGTGACATTTAATGCTTAGTAAATATTGAATTTGGTGTCAGTACTTATGATGCAAACCCCTTTACTCAGCCTCATGTGGGACAAGTCCATTTATAAGGTGCTTTTAGCAATTCACTAACAGTCCCAGACTCTTTCAAAGAGCGCCTCAATGACAGCATTCCTGATATTAAATATCAAAGGAAATCCAAATTTAAAAAAAAAGAAAAGAAAAGAAAAAACAAAATAAATAGGCAAAATAAAAAAAGAATGTAACTTGTCAAAGCAGCCCCCTTTTTACATCCAAACAGGGTGTTCAAACTTGTTTTCAACCCCCCACCCTTCAAATTTCCTCTACCTCTACCCCTGACCCCTTGTGCCCCAACCCTGACTCACCCCCAAAAGCCTATTGGTGTAATTTGTTCATTTACATTAGCTGTTGAATGGAAAAGCTGAAGAGATGGGTATGGGAATACAATGTGAAGCATACAGACGAGAATAACATGTGAGCTAACTGCATTCTGCTCAGACAAAAGTTTTCTGCATTTTTTTACCCTTCCATCACGAAGGGCAGGAGATAGAGACGGAGAGTGACAAACACACAGTTACAGACTACTCCAGTGTCTAAGAGAGAAAACAGACAGAGTAGACGGGAAGAAAAAAGCAAGAGCGGAGCAAGAACAAGTTTTTTTGCCTTTTCATTTTTTTTCATCATTTATCAATAAAAAGTAAAGAACTAATCCACACCAGTTTCCTTTTGTACTATATATATACGGCTTTGAAAAGGAAGAGGCTATAGGGGAGGTACAATGGAGGGGATTCTTTTCGAAGGTGGAGGATGAGGTTGCCCCTGAGAGCTGAGGTGAGTTACTTATGCCACCATACCCACAAATAGTTATGGTCAGCGTATTGTAAGCCCATCCGGGATTCGCTTTCAGGGGCAAGCTGCTGCCTCAAGCCATTTCGAAGAGCGATCTGGATTACAAAATGGAGTCTGTGAACAAAAGGCACTTTTAAAGGACAACCTTTAACTGCTGGGAAACTATACACTACAGCACAAGCACTACTCAAGAGTCATTTACAGTGGAGGGAGGAGGGGGGGGGAGGGATTGGGGAGGCTCACCTTGCTGTCTTTATTACATGTTTCAGTCATGCTCCTCAATATCTGCACAATTCTAAGCTGCCGTTCACCCCTTAGCATTCCTGTTATCTGTGGCTCACTCAGAAATAGAGAGAGAGAGAGGAGTCCAATCTAAAAGATATTCTACAACAACTCTGTTCAAGTTACAATACTGTGTTTCCCTCATCTGACAGGCAACACAACCTCCAGCAATGCTTTGTTAAAATCTGGTTTGGGAAATATGGAAAATATCTTTCCATTTTGAAGTATTTGCTATAATGGGGAAATTATTGCCTTGTAAAATTGTCAATAAAATGTGAAAAAAAAAAGTAAATAAATTGTGGGATAAGATGTTGAGTTTTGGGCAGTATATTGTTCTCCGTGTCAGAGGGGGATTGATAGAGGTTGTGGGCATTGAATACAATTTTTGTTTTGTTCTAAATGTTAAATGAAAATGCCTTTTGTGTCACAACCTTGAGGAACAGGAACCCCTCCTCCCATTCAATACAAATAGAAGAATACAAGTAGAAAGAGGAATAATGCGGTTTCCTAAATGGATCATTACTTTGTTCATAGCCATTCATTTATAATAGATTGAATGTACTTAAAAGCACCAGTTTTATCTTGTGATACTGTATATGATATTTTTGACATTGTGTAGACATTTTTCCTTCAGCCCTCCCACATTTTTATAAACAAATGATTACACGTAAAACATTAAAAAAGAGACAAAGGAAATATAAACAATACCCCCAACTTACAAAGACTAGGATTTTTCATGGCCCTCTAGTTTAGAGTCCCGGAGCATTTAGACTTAAAACAAATAGATTTTTTTTTCTCTTTTCTCTTAGCTTTCTTAAAAATCTCTAACAGACAAACACATTTATCTACCCAATGCATTGCACGTGGCTCAATCGACACATATTTTTCAATAATAATACTTCCCATCAAAAAACAACTATTTTTCTTCAAATCTACGGTGGGTTCCTTTTTTTTTTACACGTTTATCTACTTGGATGCTGCACTTTAGAATACGGAGGCGTGTCCTTGAATTATACTGGTAACAGTGAAATAATGTCATTGAAGGGGTCAGAGTTCAGAAAATAACTAGACTGCCAAAAAGCTTATTTAGGAAAATGTTCAAAAGGAGCATATACCATAAATATATATAGTATGTATACGATCTATCTCTCTTTACAAAAAGGATTGCAGTCCTCTATAAAGATGTCCTGGGCCAATGGTTTCCACATCTAAAAACACGGTCACTCTGTAGATTTAGCTTATATGTGGGAACAGAACCTGAATTCAAGTTTACTACGAATTGCTTGAGGGAATACAGAGGCACTTTTCTAGATTGTTATAACCATGATATATGTTTTTAGTACATAGAGCTAATTTTACTAGTCTTTGCTAGAGGCTAAACATAGACTTTCTGCCAGCAATATCCCTGCAAATGGAACCAACAGTCAGGCAGTCCAGTTATTTTGTGAGATTGGATTTGTTTTGATTCATTGTCGAGATCAAAAATAAAGTCAATACCAAATTTTGTAAAAACATTTACCTAAAAAAGTATTTCAAATTAGAGTGAATGAAAATTTGAGAAAGGCAGTTTGTATAACCAAATGTAAAGGCTTCCCTTTATGTTCGAATCAGGGTGTTGGTGTTGGTGTGCATTTTCACATGATGGTGTTTGTTTTCCTCTGGGTTCTGCTGGAACTAGGTTGTCCGGTGCACGATGAAGTGATGCAATAGTTGTAGTTACTGAACGGTTGCTTGTAAGAGATTTGAGAGACCACTCTGTTATTGTAAGATGAAATCTGAATATGACAATTAAAGTTTTCAGCAAATAAAAAAGTTTAAAACATGAGAGAAGGTATAACATGATAGAATCCAAGTGAGATATGAACCAAAACCAATTCTGCAAACAAAAATCCAACAAAAAACAAGAACAATAATATGATGCTGATCCTGTATGATTGCACTAAGTAGTGTAAATCAAATTACAAGCCTAAAAATAGTGTGCCGGACTGTTCTGGAGAGGATAGTGTGTAAAAGATTTGTTGTGTGTGTTTGTGTCTGTGCTCGTGCTTGTATGGTATGGTAAGTGTACATTAGGGCCATAGACGTTAAGGTAGCCACAGCCACATCCTAGTTACACCAGTACTGACCTCCATTCGTTTTTGCCCATATGTAACCTTCAATGTGCAATACTGTTTCATCCCTTATTTAAATCAATAGTGCATAGGTGAGGGGACAAAAAAATCACATATTTAGTGTTATGACTGTCTGTCGTGTGTTTGCTCGCTCTTGGCACATGGCTGTCGCTACTTACAGGAGGACATCCTGATATTTGCACAGGTAAACAAAAGACCAGCCATTTAGTGCAGATGTCACACCATTGGATGGTGTCACCATGATTGGCCAATCAGAAATGGGGGGGGGGGGTTAAGGGCTGAGCAAATCAAGTGGCAGAGTGTGTCAGCAGCTGGATAAGAGGCTGTGGGTGTCGCTAGGCCATTAGCACTGTGTTACAGGTGGGGATGGGGGAGAGCAGGGACACCTGGAGGATAAGTGCATACAGGACAAAAGGGCTATAATTTAGATCAATACATTTCTCCTTTAACTCTGCCACTATGTTTTTTTTTTTAGATGTGTTGTTGGATCTTCTAGTCAATGCATGGAGTTTTATTGCGGAGAGAGAGAAAAAATAGGATAATACAAACTAATACAAATGTACTGGTCAGCTGTCAGGTTGTCGTGTTGTTTGCGCTCTGACTTTTCATGGTGCTTGACAGCTCCTTGCCTCTCTCCTCTTCTGTCCAGTCAGTCTCATTGATGCCTCCTTTGTGATCGGGAGGGTGCTCCTGCTCAAATCCTGTTCTATTGGGAGCCCTCTGGGGGTTGACGTGTTCCGTAGTTGTAGAGTGAATCGTGTCGGTGAGAGAAACTAACTTTTAGTGTCAGCAGTATGTTGTTTTTCCCATATAGGTGTGTTTGTTTTTCCAATTCGCAATTTCATGACACAAAATTTTGTTGCTGTTGATTCAGAGAGGCCTTGTCAGAGGAACCAAGACTGTGGAAAAAATAAAGTGAAAACCATTAGATATCAGTGTATATGTAAGTATGATTGGTGCTAAGGCAAATAATATTAAATTCATAGCATTATTTGCCCACCAGAGGTCTCTATAGACTTCTTACAACGGCTCACCTCTTCCTCAGATGACTCTACTTTATAAACTCAATCCAATAAACTACTTCAACTCTCTACCGCTTGCAGATTAAAAAACGAAGAGATGTTTTTTGTTCCTATTAAAATGAATAATGTACTATATATCTTGAGTAACTGTGTCTTGTTAACATATTTTCTATTAATTTCCACTGTTATATTTTCAATAAGTCAAAAAAAAAAGGTTTTTAAAACACAGTCATTACATACAGTGAAAAATTCTAGTTTAGTTTAATGATAAGAAGAGTTTCAGACAATAGGAATGTATTGAGAGTAGCTACTCTAGGGTTGGGGTCTTGACAGTTGGAGAATGGGGCAGAGCAGGAGTTGGCATGGGCAGCACCGCTTTGACTCGCACCAACATTCCACAGGAGCGGCCTGGGGAAGTGCAGCAAATCGCTCTGGCCTTCTCAGCTAAACTCTCTGTTGTGTCTCATTCTAGCAGCCAGACCAGAGAAAAAGTTTCTGTGCGGCTCACCAACAACCCCCATTTTCTCCCTCCCTCATCCCTTCCCATGGTTCTTTGGGACTCGTTATTGACTCCTCCCCTTGTCTTCAACTTCCTCAACCTGCCTCCCTCTGGCTCTCTCCCTCCCCACTCTCCCAATGTAATCCTTGGCAGTAGAGAGTGACCCCCGTTCCCCCTTCCCCACCCTCTGTCTTACCCCCCTTCAAGTCCAAGTTCAACTGCCTATGACATCATGTCTGGTTGCTCTGGGCAACCAGACAGCTGGGACGTGACTGTGGAGTGCAGCGAGCTTCAACTAACACCCTGTCCATTTTTCTCTCTCTCTTTCCTTCCTTCCCTCATTCCCCTTTTTTTCCACACACACACACACACACACACACACACACACACACACACACACACACACACACACACACACACACACACACACACACACAGTCCCATGAACAGTTTCCCCCTGCAAGGTCTGGGAGCCTCCACTAGAGAGCTCCTCACACCAGCTATTCCCTCCTTCCGCTGCTCCACGGTGGGAAGAGAGTGCTGTGCTCCACTAGCTGGCCGCCAGGCAGGCGGGCAGGCTGGCAGGCCTCCTTTCCACTGTGAACCTCTCCATATGCTGGAGAACAGCAGGAGAGGCAGGGACCTCTGTTATTCAGTCAGCTAGAGCACCCAGGCTGGACCTGCCCTCCACTAACTTTGACCAAGTGATAGGAACACCCAAGCCTTCTCTACGAAACAGTTCAGGCATGGAATACTATTAACATTAAATCAAATTTAATTAGTACTGAGTATTGAAATGACTAATTCTCCTATATTGCTTGTATAAAGGCTGTTAAAGAGTGTTAAAGATTTGGCTCTGTCTTCCTGCGTGTGTGTTGAAAGCGCTTTCTTTTTCCATGCACTCTGGGTTGTATCATAGCTTTGGTGGATTGGCAGTATTTGAAAGTGTGCGTGCATGCCAGTCAGTACGTGGGTTTAGACGCTCCCTCAGTGCCAGGCCTACATCTGTGGGAGCAGGGCGCAGGTGGGAGCCTATCATTCTAGAGGGAGTGTGGGGAGAGGGACACACAGGCAGAGTGGGAGTGAAATAAGGGAGAGAGAGCGAGAGGGAGAAGGGGGGAAGTGATTCAGGGAGATGGAGGGAGCAGAGGAGGAATGCAGATTGCTTCCATGTGTGGGGGATAGCTGAGTTGGCTGGAGGCAGGTGCGGTTAGCCCCTAATGAGAAAAGTTGTGTTGGTGATGGAGGAAACCCAAGACAGAGTGCAGCCCAGCAGCTCAGCGCTGCCAAGACAACACGCCACTACTGCCCTACACACAGTGACACACTCAAATCTAACACTACCTTCAACTGAACCCCTGCGATACAAGTTGAGTTATGCATGCAGTCGTCATCACACTGATACAGAGAACAGACAGTGACGTGGTACCTGAGTCTGCTGGGGGATGTTTAGAAAGTTGTCCCGTGCTCCGATGCCGACAAACCTGTTGGAAGCTGAGGAGCCTGGCGTGGAGTATGCTGCAAAAAGGGAGAGACACACACGCACACGCCAACACTCAGAACGGGGCTCAATCCATCATTTCATCAATATTTGTGCTTGTGAATGAATGGATTTGATCCAAAAATAAATGCTTTGGATTGACTGCACTGTAATACAGCAGGTAGCTGCCAAAACTGCGGTGGTCTCGATGATATTAAGTGTACTGACTGGCTAGGGAGGGACAACAGGCTCCGTTGGGTTCAAACGTAATGTAAGGGCATCTTGTTCTGATAGTTTCTGAGTGACCTCAGCAGCCCCGTCTTTAAATTGGGCAGTCAATGACAAAATGGTCAGTTCAGATTGGCAGGGGCAGTAAGTGGGACCAGAAGCTTTAAGGTGAACCCTCAGCGCCAGTCAAAGAATCAAATTTAGGGCAGTTGCACTCACTGGACTCCAATATGGCAGCAGAGAGAAGCTGTCGCTGTGCTGGACTGAGTGAGGGCGAGGGGATGGAGGGAGGAGAGTGAGACCGGGAGGGAGGGAGGGAGGGGGAACCTTACGAGTGTGAGATAGCGTATTAGTATGTGCATGAAGCCTGCGTGTAGAGTTGTGTGTGTGCATAATTACATTGTCTTGGAAATCAGAGACAAAAATCAAGATATAAAGAAAGATTACAGTGAAGACATTGATCAGGGGAAAGGGAACGAGGGACTTTATTTATATACGTATATAAATAAATTAATGAATAAATAAATAAAGTGATAGTCGTAAAGAGTCAGGTTTGGAAGAAGGGGGGGTGGGGGGGGTGGACAATGTTGGAAGGACAGGACGAGGAGAAAAAGAAAAGACGGAGAATGCACCCCGGTTGCTCCTTCCAGTGCCCACTGCCGCTGTGCCTCTCCCATGGCCCGACTCTATCACCTGCCCTGTGGAAGCAGCGCCCCCATAGCGCCCCCTTTTGAACAACCAAGGCAAGCAAACCCAATGGCACTCCTCTTTCCCGCTCCCACAAAACCATTGCTAATTAGATGGGCTTGATTGGTTATATTGTTTATGTTTGGAGAGATTGGGTTGTTGTTGTTGTGGCTGTGATTTCCATGTTTTGTTGCTCTCAATCTTTAATTGTTGTGAGATTTATGTGGAAGTGACAAGGGGATTGGTGGGTAAAGTGGGGCATGATGTTTTTTGGAGTCCACGCCAACTGCCCTAATTTTGTTCCCTTAAAAAAAATAGAAAAAAAAAGAAAGAGAGGGGAGAGACAAAGAAAAGGAAGATGTGAGAGTATATCAAATTGAGGAAAGAACCAAAAGGAAAGGAGAGAAGGGGGTGGATTGTGTTGACGCTGTCACAGACTGACATGCAGAGTCTGAGTTGATCAAGGCCAGCGGCTATAGACGCTATAGATACACAGGGCCCAAGTTACCCCAAACTACAAAACCCATCAAACAGAAGGGAGAGAAACTACACTGCCTCCTGTGGTGCTAGCAGGAAACCCAACACCAGAGAGAGAATCAAAAGAGTTGGAGGAAAAAAGCAGAGAAGGGGAGATAATGGCTAAAGAAAACAAAAAAAAAGAGCGCTAAAAAAGCTAAAGGGACTAAAAGAGAGGAGGAGAACAGAAGCGGGAGATGAAGAAGTAGTGAGGAGAGACTTTGAAAGGGGATCTGTTTCTCTGGTCTGGCCCTGGCGTGGCCTCTATGGAGCTGGCTGGCTCAGACTGGGTGAGATGGAGGAGTCCAGTCCCAGAGCTGTGGCTGGGTGTGGGGACTGGGAGGAGGGGGTGGGGCTGCTGAGTGGGGGCTCTGGCCTGGCCTACATCCAGTACACTACAGGTACCTTTCATGGTGTCTTAGGAACGTTTAGCTACTGGCTATACTACGACAGGCTATGGATGGCTGGTATTGGGTTTGATCTCTGGGTAGGGGCTGTAATGGGGGTTTGGTGGGGGGGTCACTTACACGGAGATGCGGGCGAGCTGAGTCCGCCGTCGGGGGGCGTGCTGATGGGCTTAGAGTCGGGCATAGGGAGGGGCACGGGGCGCGCCACTGGGGGCGGCGGGGGCAGCAGGAAGGAGCCCGGCATTTTGCTCTGGCCTCCTCCGTTTGGCTGCAGACGACACAGACAGGGTGAGCAAGACACACCTCAAGACCTTACACTCGCACCCACACGGACAGTGCCCGAGCACACGCACGCACGCAGGTACACACACACACGCACACGTACACGCACGCACGCACACACACACACACACACACACACACACACACGCACACACAGGCAGATGCACAAAGGGGGCTGTGGTAAGCCCAAAACATCCATAAGCGTCACAGCATGAGGACAGAGTAGAAGCTATACAGGGGGGAGAACAACATCAACAACAAAGAGAGATGCAGGCTCTTTCTCCACAGGCCACAAGAGGAGACGCCGACGACTGGGAATGTGTGGGTGTCAGGAGAGAACGGAACTTAAAAAAGGCGGGGAACATTCAAGTCTGGAAATCTGAGTGTGTGCGCGCACGTGTGTGTCCATGTGTGTGTTTGCTTTCCTAGAAACGGCACTTGTTAGCTACAAGCTAGACAGGGGATATAAAGTGTGCTGAATGCTCTGCTAAATCATTCATTTTGCAGGGGGTTTGTGTAGCGCACCTGACACACACCACACAACAGTGTGTGCTACTGTACACAGTCTGACAGGGAAGAGATAGTGTGAACTTCTGAGTGTGTACGAAGACCACATGTCAGTTCTGCTGAATGAGTGAGCGTTGATGCTGACACAGCCTGTTTGTGCTAAAGCCCCCCCCTCCCCGGGTTCTCACCTGTCCGCTGGGCTGCCCCGAGCCGTCGGCGCAGACAAACTGCACAAACTCCTTGAGCGGGTCCTGGTGGTGGTGGTAGCGGATGGTGGGGTGGGTGAAGTAGGGGCTGGACTGCTGGATGATGGAGGAGGAGGGGAAGTGCAGGGCCGAGGCCGAGGCACGGGGACTCCCTGAGAGAGACACAGAAGAGGGGAAAACTAGGAGGCGTTAGACAGGTGAAGTTACCCCCGCTGGTAGAATGAGAGGAAATGTGTCATTGCAGACATGCAGTGAAGGTGTGTGTTGCTGTGTCAGCTTGTTGTGGTGGATGGGGAAGGGGGGGGTGTTGGTCTTGGGAAAAGCACTACGCTACTCCTGCTTATAAACGACAGGCATTATCCCTGACTGTTAAACAACATCTGGTCCCAATCCTTTCATAAATCTGTCCTCTGTATTTCTGTCTGCCTCCGGTAAGCACAGTGTAAATTCTCCCTCTCTCTTTCACACACACACACACACATATGCAGGCGTGTGCGCGCACGCGCACACACACACACACACACACACAGGCGTGAGAAAGAACCACGCACATTTTCCACTTTTTATTGCTGGCTGTTGATGTGTAATCAATCAGCAGCATATCATTGTGGAGTCGTTCTGCCCAGTAGTCTGGAGTAGGAGAGCACATCTCCCCCATGCTCCCAACCACAGGATCCCATAGACAGTAGTCAGTAGGCCTGCAGCCTTGGTAACTTGGCACTCAAACCAACCGGCAAGCTGCTAGGTGAGGAGACTTGAAGAATGAGCATCTGTGATTGTGTCTGTCACCTACACAGTACTATATCTGCGATGTGTGTATGGTGTGAATGCGTATGTTTGTTGGTGTGTGTGTGTGTCGGCTTGAAAACCACTAAGGTAAACTCTCTCTAGACTAAAATAATCAGACCAGTCAGCTGGCACCCTTCCATGCCAGCATAGTGCCAAGGCAGCGTAAACTAGGCACCATGAGCCAGACAATAGGAGGACTAGCTCCACCCCAGTCTGCCTGTCCAGCCAAGCCTGCTAACTCTCAACTGCCTCTTTCCCCTTTCTGTCAATCCCCCTCTGCCCCTCTTTTCATCTCTCCCTCTCGCCTTCCCTCCCACCTCGGGTCCCTTTATAGAACCGCAGCCTCGGAGGGACATTCCACTTGGACGGCAGCCATCTTAGCACAGACAGAACCCCTCCACATATATAACCCCTAAACACCGTCTCACACCAGTGTTCTCAATTACAGGAAAATCTCTTAGCCGACGCTGAGCAAGTGTGAGGTTAGTGACAAAACAAAGAAACCTGAACTAGTTTGTTCTTTTATCCAACAGATTGATTATAAATGTAATACAACATTCCATTTTCACAACTTGGTAAAAGTGGCACGTAGAGATGGCCATAGAGGAGAATGTGCGACAAACCGTCTGACAAACAGAACTCTATTCAAGAATAGAATTTGGTACATTCTTTTTAACATGAAGGGTATTGAGTCCAAATGACCTTTACATGGCAGAGCTGGTTTGGCTATGAACCAAGTAAACCCTGAGAGAAAGCAAGGGAAGAGAGTGTGAGAGAGTGAGAGAGCAATAGAGAGAGAGAGAGCGAGAGAGAGAGAGAGTGTGAGAGCGATAGAGAGAGAGCACGAGAGAGCGATAGAGAGAGATCGAGAGCGAGCGAGCGAGCGAGAGAGAGAGAGAGAGAGAGAGATAGAGAGAGAGAGAGAGAGAGAAAGATGAGAACGTATTTATTCCTTTGAAAACCGAGACTCTATGGGGACCTGCTGGCAGACTTGTATCTCAGAGACGTTGGGAATTCTCCAACCGGAGACCTGGGGACCGTGTCTGTTATCCTGGCGGAGCCACTTGGAGGAGGCCAGTTTCATTGAACCCATTGAAACTAGACCTGCATGTCTCAATGCACACACTGCCCTGCTCTTGGAGGAATTCAGTCACACTCCTTCCAGCGTTGACACCGCAGGGGCTATCGATAGGCGTCTCTTTGTCCTAGCACCCAAACATATTTCTGTGAGCAACGACACTCGAGGGGACTCAGCCTAGCAGGCATGGAGTGATGGTGCAGAGCGGCGAGGGATGACATTATGATGACACACGGAGAGAAAGGCAGTTGAACAGCAGAGATGGAGAGGGAGAGAGAGAAGGGTTGAGAGACAACAGCAGCAAAGCCATGGAGATAGTACAAAAAAAGTCAATTGACCAAACTCAATTTTTTTTTTATTTGATCTGTGTTCAATGTAACTGCGGTAAGGGGAGTGTGATAAGAAGTGGACATCCTGCTCACAGTTTTGGCATTCCCTTTCTTTTTTTCTCTCTCTCTCTCTCTCTCTCTCACGCTCTCTCTCTCTCTCCCCTTTATCTCCTATGGGGATTTAGCAGGGGTTGGGGATGTTGGATTTGGGGCAGGGCTCTCACCTGGTCTCACTCCTGCCAGCACGGGCAGCGGGTGGTGTGTAAACGCCATGCGGGGGGACCTCGTCTGGGAAGACAGGGCGTTGAAATCAAACTTTCCCGGCTTCTTAAGAGAACCAGGCGAGGACAGTCCTGACGAAAAAAAAATGGGATCAACAAAAAATGGGGGGGAGAAGAGAGAGGTGGGTTTAATGAACAACTCTTTATGTAACTGGCTACACTTTCAAACCACTTCTTCAAAAAGATGTATCAAAAGGGACGGGAAAAATCATCATTGTCTGCTTTTATTCACTGGAGCTTTGTTGATTTGCCAATGGCAGAGCTTTGATTCCTGTCCTGTAGGCTAAGGCTATCGGCCATTCCTCCGAAACTTCTGGCATTCTCAATTAGCCAATTACAGGACGTAATTTAAATAAATCTTTTAGAAAGCACACTGGGGAAAAAAAAGGTTTGATATTTTGACGTTTTAGTGAAGAATTCAATGCTGCAATGGAAGAAACGTTGGACAGCTATTTTACACTTTCTTTGTGTCCAAATACGTCATTTGGAAATCCCAGTTCACAGGCATTTATTATGGTTTGGTCAGTGTCAGCCCAAAAAAAAAAGAAAAAAAAAAAGAGAGGTGATGAAACCAACATGATACTAGATTCTATCAATGAGCCATCCTGAATCTATAGTTAGTGTAAAGACATGAGAGGTTTCCTCTTCATCTCTCTCTCCTTTTCAGATGCCAACACTAGCCCCGCCGGCTCCTCGGCCATACAGCTAGCTGCACGGCGAGGCTTCATTTAGAAATAGCACACCATCTACAGTATGGAACCAGCAGCTGCTCAGCGAGAAAGACAAGCAGACGGACAGAAAGAGGAGTCAGAGAGAGAGAGAGAGAGAGATAGAGAGAGCAAGAGAGAAGGAGAAGGAGAAAGAGGGAGAGGCGAGAAAAACGTGGGAGACATGAAAATATGTGAGGGAGCGAGAAAGCGATAGCAAAGCAGAACCTGTGAAAATGCAACAGTGTCTTTCTTGTTTTGCACGTTGCTCTGAGGACATGTATGAAATTGAAATGTCAAAATACATTAAACATGCTTATTATCTTCCGCTTACAGACACTCCCTCATTCACAGACAACTGTTAACACACTCAGTTGCACACGGATCTTGTGAACACTCAATCGCAAACGACACAGCCTCAAATTGTGTAATGAATGTTGCTTTTGGCGGAATCCCAATCCTGTAATGTGAGAGTATGCTATTCCTAAACTTTGGGGGATTTCATTGAGCCCTAATGCTGTGGCCTTCCACATTAAAAAGGAATGAAATCCTGTTGAAACTTCAGTCCCAACTCGGTGCTCCTCCAGCTGGAGACGTGTGAACGTCTACGGGAGTGAGGGGGCGTGCAAAATGTCCCCCTGTGTGAAAGAGTTAAGTCTCCAGCAGGTGGGAGGGAATATGTGTGAACCATTTATGTCTTAAACAGACATATATCTTCCTGCCTCGTCGGGATTGTGGGGGTGTATTGTACTGTCAGCCGGATTCTGAGCATGAAGACAACCCTGATCCCACCGCTGACACCAACGGTTACCGTCAGAACCCCCGACAGCGTCACACTGGGACCCGCTAGTCGGGAGCTGGAGGGGCAGAGAAAGGCCAGAGGTGGAAAGACGCACATCCAGGAAGGATACATCAGGCAAGCAGGAAGCTATGGGAGACGGACTGACGGCAGAGCTGAGAGGAACAGCTTTAAAAAAAAGCCACCATTACCAAGAAATGCAAAAAGCGCCTTTAGTTAAGCAATGGTCTCCTCTGGTCTAGTGTGTGTGTGTGTGTGTGTGTGTGTGTGTGTGTGTGTGTGTGTGTGTGTTTGTGTTTGTGTCTCCTGGCAAGCTAAAGCATTTTACTGGCAACCAATCAAGCATTCCCATGACCCTTCTGTCTCTTTACACTAACAGGCCTGCCACCAGATGCGCTTCTGAAGCACGCTCGCTCACACACACACACACACACACACACACACACACACCCACCCACAAACAAGCGCACAGCCACACTGAAAGATGGGATATTGGCTTAAAGTAATAAAAAGGAAGTGGGAGAATTCCCCTGTCCCTGTGCAGACTAAACACAGTGCGGAGTCCCTGCGATCCTGTAACTCAGCGCGCCAGAAAGGCCCCCCAAAAAAGCTCCAGTGTTTTCAGCATTTTCAGAATCATTTGGACCTAATATGAAATGGTTATTTAATTCAGAGGGCCCCAGCAACCCTCCTACCCGCCCCCCCCTTGCCCCCCCAACCCCTGTGGAGCAGATGTCTCCAGCAGCCTAGAGACTCCCAAGGCTACACACACACTGAAACACCATCTGGGACCACGCTTAGTCTGTCTATCTCTACGTGTGAGTGTGTGTGATGTGTGTGTACGGATGTATCTACATACATCGGTGTATATCTGTGAAGTGTGTGCCTGCATGTGTGTGCTCAATTGGCTATGGAGGGAGTTGGGGGTTTGACTGTTGGTGGCACGGCCAGACGGTTCGGTCCGTGTGTGTGTGTGTGTGTGTGTGTGTGTGTGTTTGTTTGTGTGTAAGCATGTTTTCTGTGGTTTTCCACGCTGCTGTTTGTTTTGTTGCTCGCATGTTTTTGTAGCCCCACCTGGGTAGGAACTCCCAGAAGAGCTGTGCGAGTGGCAGGTGGGATCCTAAGCGAGATTAAAACGTGCATTGTGCTCAAAACCGCACACCCTCTTCCTTACTCGCTGTTTCTGTCCTTCTCGCTGTAAAAACCTTGTCACAAAATGAAACATGCTCTGTCTTACTTTCTGCAAGCATTACCTCGGAAAAAAAAACCCAATCAGCCAATCGAGACAAAAGCTTTTGGTCGGTAATTCTCTGCTTGGCTCTTTGTAAATTAATTGGGTAGAGGGTACAGATTTGCAAGCTATTTTACACCTCCATTTGCCAAGCTCATTAGGGGGTGCATGGGACTGTGTGGAGCTCTGGAGGTCTGTGGGATGGCAGGCGAGGCTTTGGCTTTGGTACGCTAAGCGTTCAGCAGCTTCCACCGAGGCTCTGATGAGCAGCCTCTTAATTACATTCACAGCTCAGGAAAACTGGAGCAGGAGCAGGACCTGGAGCTAAGAGTGGGGTCCTGGGGCTGGCGCCCGACGCTGCATGGGGCAGGTCTGGGCAAGAACCCCCTGCTCCTGACACCCTCGTGTCAACTCCGTCTGAGTCTCTTGAAACCACTAGAGAGTTTGATCCATCCTTCCCCCCTATTTCACTTTCCACTCATCTCTTCTGATTCACCTGGTAACCGCAGCCCCCTCCTCCAACACCCCCCCCCCCCTCCTCCCCCTCCTCCTCCTTGGTCCCTCCTGCTGCACACGTTTTCAATTAGACAGAAGGGAGAGGGGGACCCGGCGAGGGACGGAGGCACAGCCAGACGAGAGAGCAGGGGTTTACACCTCTGATCCGCACACGGTAAGCGTCTTAATGAGAGATTTGAGGGCAGGGGAGGGGTGGAGCGACGGCAACCACCTGAACACCTGGAGCGGCGGCGGGGAGCGCCATAAGTGCCTGCCTCTAATGAGGCCGGGTGAAAGGCAAACGCGGCTAAGCCTGCTGCGGTGCGGCACCGCGTGTGTGTGGGGACATCTGTCAGGGAAGTCCTTGGTGGAGGCCCTGGCAGTGGAGCTTAAGTGAACTGTATGTAGTGTGTGGTTTATGAGACCATGTATTCAGGGCTTCCAAATCGGATAATCCCGGACCATCTTTTACACTACACATATGCATAGGATAAGTCTGATCAAGTAAAAAGAAATGCTTGGAGACGAGGTCCTTTATGGTTTATGTTGAAATTGCTAAGACATGAGCTTTGGTGGGGGAGCTTCACATGTGACACAGAATCATTGAGGTGTAGGCATATTTACAGGAAGGTAGTCAGTGTAGTAGTGTAATGTTGTTCTAACCATGGTAGGGAAACTGCACGCCATCGTTTTCATGTTTTATCTTCCTCTCCTGCACACTCGCCAAATGGTGCTGCACTGAAAGTGGAGAAGGGTAGTGTTAACAATGGCAGAGAGAGATAGAGAGAGAGAGCGAGAGAGAGAGAGAGAGAGAGAGAGAGAGAGAGAGAAAGGGAGTGAGAGAGAGAGCGAGAGAGAGAGAGAGAGGGAGTGAGAGAGAGAGAGAGAGAGAGAGAGGGAGAGAAAAAGAAAGAGAAAGAGATTAAACTGTGGGTATTTGCGTAAGCATGAGCCAATACAATTTCAGGTTATTTCCAAGATGAGCGACTATGGGACGACTTGGGAACAGGGGACTCGTTTCATCGGTGGGGCCATAGGTTAGGAGCCACCTGCTGGGGGAGGGGTGCTTCAGGTCGACGTCAGGAGAGGGACGTGAGAAAGGGGGGTTGACGTTCAAAAGAGAGAGGCGGGATGGGCGGAGACAGGGAGGAGAGAGGCGGCGAGAGGGGCACGGTGGGGTGCGGATCTAACGGAGTGTGGGTGGGCGGGGTTTACCTGCGTCCATGTCGTTGGGCCAGCCGCTGGACTGGGAGGAGCCGGCGGCGGGGGAGCGGCCGGGGTAGAACACGTCGTCCGTGGGGCTCTCCAGCTCGCTGTCGTCTAAAGACTTCCTCTTGTTGGAGCTGGGGGGGGGGGGGGGCAAAACAAACACATGGTGAAGTCTGCAGAGGAATCGGTAGCTCATGCTGCCAGTCAGGTGTTTCTACTGAAAGAGAAGGCTTTGTCCATAGACCCCAGAATATTAACACCAACAGACAAGGAGCACTTATACACAGAGAAGTCTTTCTAGCAGCACTAGTCCAAACAAAACATGACAGAAGAGGAAATGGCAAGAGAAGGTTAGAAAACAGAGACAGGTAAACTCTGAGGCCTGGTTTCCCATACAGGGATAAGACCAAGTTGTAGACTAAAACAAAAGGGAGAATTTAGTCTAGAACTAGGCTTAATCCCTGTGCGGGAATCCGGGCCTGAAAGTCTGTAGAGTGAGTGTGTGTGTGTGTGCGTGTGTGTGCGTGTGTGTGTGTGTGTGTGTGTGTGTGTGTGTGTAGTGTGTGTAGTGTGTGCGTGTGTTTGTATTTGGAGCGTTTAGTGTGGGTAACTACCTCCGTGGAAGGTTTGCGTACAGCTCCACCTCAGACCTACGGTTCCCGAGAAAACAGCGACAGAGAGGAAGAAAGGGAGAAGAAGAGAGGTGGGAAAAAGGAAGAGAGATCACACATCTACAAGGCAAACGATGACCGAGAGAGGACAGAGACAACGACTAAAGAAACAATAGGGTAATGGAAGGTCACAGCATTGAAAAGGGCTATCTGTAAAAGAGCTGGCTGTTCTATAATGTGGTAGGAACCATGAGGGTGGTGGAACCTTAGTGAGCCTTACCTGGTAGAAGGGGGCGATGCCAGGGTGCGCCGCCCCAGGGCCACCTGGTTGATGTTGTAGTAGCCAGGACTGGTGTCTAGGTCAGCCAGGGAGAAGTTTGGGCCTGACGCCGTGGCAACTGGAGCTGATACACAGATAAAAAAATAAAAATAAAATAGAATAAATATATATATATATATATAAATATCAAAAGTCAATTGTTGAAAAACAAGATGTTTGATACCCAGACCCTAATGAGGCTCTACGGGTTGCATTAGACCAACTCACTCTGTGACACTCTGACCAGTTCAGCAACGTTCCACACTCCTGAGGTGACGAAGCAGTCCTGGAAACTCAGGTGCCCTACGGAGGGAAGAACCGCACAGAGAAATCTGTAAGGGGTTGGTGTGTCTGTGCGTGTGTGTTTGGGATTTAGCATCTGTGTGCGTGCTTGCTAATTAGTTTATTTATTGGCAAGCCATGAATGATAAGCGTGATGAGATGTATTGATGTGCGCTGAATGGACGGTATGTATTGCATGCTGGGACGCGTCTGTGCGCCTTAATTCAGTTATCTCATTTAGGTAGAGCATGAGTGTGTGTGTAGGGCTCCAGACAAACATTTCATACTGGTGGCAGTAGCAGTAGCACAAAAACTGGTGGCAGCTTTTTTTGAGGTATATGAAATCAACCATTTTCTTTACGGTAATATGGCAGTACAATTCCACGCAAGAGTTAGAGAAAAAAATGCTACCAGTGTGAAGTTCAAAAGAAAATCGACCAACTGTCTGACTAAAATACGAATTTTAGATTTTAATAACAACAACAATGAAAAAATAAAAAAACACCAACAAAAATGATGTGGCAGAACTGCCACCAATAATTCTTTTTAGTGGCAGTGGACCGATTTGGTGAGTGTGTGTGTGTGTGTGCGTGCGTGCGTGCGTGCGTGTGTGTTTGTGTACTTACCATTGGGCGGTGGCTTGATGTCTGTGTCTCCCTGTTGGCTGGAGCTGTCTGATTGTCCGGATTCTAAAAGCAAAAAAATAAAAATTTTATCAATACATATTGATGTGACAGATTCAGCATACTGTACATATAGAGCATTGTTTTACAAATATTTTTTAATTTTTTCAAATGTTTCAAGCATGACTTTGCAACAGTAGAAAGGTAGCCATTTTGAGGTGCGAGGGAGAATGTGTCAAAGTGAGTGAATAACATGCCCTGCTTCCTTCTTCTCTACCCCCCTCTCAAGGTGCTGATTTACGCCATCAAGCATCTAACAGTGCAATCATATCCCTCTCCCTAATCCCACTTAATGCCTTCTTGCTGGTAGGGATTTAGTCTGCGTAAACAGCACACCTAAACGTGAACATGTATTTGCCCCCTGCTGTTTTTCTTTATTGTCCCGTATTTGCCACACTTAATTGTTTCAGATCTTCAAACTCATTCCTAAGACAAATACCACTCGAATGAACAGAAAATACAGTTTTTAAATGATTCTTTTATTTATTAAAAGGAAAAATACGTTATCAAACACACTTAGTTTCCCAATTGATCAATGAACCAAGAACATGATTGAAAATAGGATTCAATTACACATACCCGCTGTCAGGCCTGTTCATACCACTTAAATAGAACAGGTTAAGCAAACTGAAGTTATCTACATGTTATCAACAAGCAACACACTATAAGTGTCAAACACACTATACTAAGTCATACACACACACACACACACACACACACCCTCTCAGTCAAACTCCACCCCTAGCTGTCCCGACACATTGGAGGAAAAGTATGTTAAAGGTAAGGAAAACCTAGTGCCCTCTGTGATTGACTGGGACAGCAGGGCACCACAGACACCTGTCGCCAGCCCTGGGGGCGCTGCTGGTTACTTTTGGCTGAGTGGTCCCTTGGCAGACACAGGCCTCACAAGCCTGGGACTCAAGTACGCACAACCGCAGCCAACAGTGGATTGCTGAAAGGGATACCTTCCTGAATCGGGGACCCCCTCCCCCCCATACACACACACACACACACTTTTCCTTCCACCCGTTTAATTTGGAAAGAAAATAGATCATACAGTACAAGCAGAGGCTTGCAGTGAAACAGGTTGATCTTATTGTCTGGAGTTTAGAATTTATCCGTGTCAGTTTTGGATTCACTGCATTTGAAACAGGAGTGTGCCCGTCGTTTTGGGCAGTGTGTCGTTCGGACCCTGTGTGCGTCTGACTGAGCGTTAGGAAGGTGTTACCTCCAGTGTGGACATGAGTGGTGCGGGCATGACGTGGGGTAACAAGGCAGCCGGGGGCCTAGCTAGCCATAGCCAGCGAGCTAACTAAGGGAGGTGTTTATCTGCAGCCTGTAGGTGATAACAGAGCACTCAGGATCCTGCCAGCACGGCTCGCCACACTAAGCCACAGATTAGTGGGCAGAAACAATAACAGACCTGTCTCACTGCCTACTAATGCTTAGCCAGAGAGGAGCGAGACACACGCAGACAGACAACGGGAGGGTGGGAAATAAAGGAAGAACGAAAGAAAGAACGAACGGGAGGAAAGGAAAAAGAGCCTCTTTTCTCTCTCGCCTCATGCAGGCTCTTTCTCTCTCTTTCACTTCCTCACTGGCTGGGTGCAATCCTGGCAGCCATCTTAGCGCTTGGCAGCCATTTTAGCATTGGCGGTAGCGGTGCATTCCTTCTAGCTGACGGCACTCACTCCAAACATGCGCGCCCGTGCACGTGTCTGGGCGCAGACATACACAAGCACACACAGAGTATATACACACATAGAGTAAACATACTGTACGTAGGCCAATGAAAGCTGTCAAAAGATATTTCTATTTGGCTTCTGACTATATTACCGCTGGGTTCAATAAGAATTCTAGTTCTCACGTCATACAAAACACAGCGAGTCTACTAGAAGCAAAAAGGCACATGGAAAAAGAGGAGCATTATCCTAATTAGACAGTTATTAAGCATTCACACGTGTCTTACCAACCCCCGTCAAGGCAAGTTCAAAGATGAAACATTAAAAAATCTGAGATTCTCAGGCCCATGAGGGAGATGAGTCCACCGCGGTAAGTGGGAGGGTCAGGCTGTGCTGCTGCCAGCCAGACAGGCCCGTGTGGAGGAGGTGACACTAGAGCCAGTGCTACTAACAGGACCTAGATATTAGATAAGAGGTGGTGGTGGTGAGGGGGGGGGGTCCATTCAACACCACATCCCAGGACCTCTGACAGCCCTATTCAGAATCCCCCCTCTGGGCGCCACACTGGCCAGGCCCCAGTACGTATAGCCTCCAGTCTAGCGCTAACGTTGCCTCAATTAGCATCCAGCCTGCTAGCATTTAGCCATGCTAACATAGGCTTTGTTACAGCTTAGTCCCTGCTAGCATTTTGCTCTGCTAACCTAGGCTTTGTTACAGTTTAGGCCCTGCTAGCCTTTAGCTCTGCTAACATAGGCTTTGTTACAGCTTAGTCCCTGCTAGCATTAAACTCTCCTAACATAGGCTTTGTTACAGCTTAGGCCCTGCTAGCATTTAGCCACTGCTAACAGAACACTGGCACGCCATTTGGAATCAGTGCCACAGTAACAGAAAGCCGAAGGGGGAGTGAAGAGGGAGGGCAGGGGGAAGTAAGAGGGGAGTCTGGTTGCTGGTTATTATCACCAAGCCAGCTGAAGGCACAGCAGCAGCAGCAACCCCCCATCCCAGCTCTTTTACCCCCAGCCTTTCGAGTCACACATCCAGGCCCTTATCTCCCCAACGCAGCCCCCCAAAGCCCTCCCTGCAGCCCCAATCATGGCCCTGCAGCTACCCTGGCTGCTCCCATGCGCCACCATCACCAGCACCACCAGCCCCAAAACCTACACCCCACCCCCCACCCCCTTTTTCCTAGACCTACTGTGCTCCACACAGCATCGCGCACCCCCTCCCTCCCAAAACAAACTCACCACTAGCGGCCAACCCCATGGATCGGACTCCATCCCACACTTCCCGCTGTGGTCCCACACAGTCCCAAGGCGCTGTGCCCCCGTCCAGTCTCAACACACACGAGGCAGCTCCGTTCCCACACCCCCGCCATCGTCCCCCCACGTCTTGACGCACTCCCACAGGCCCACCGCAGCGCCTCAGGGCCCCCTCCATGGCCTTCACATACTGCACCCCCCTCTGTGGCCGTCTCCCCCACCGCCCCTTAAACTCCCACTCATACTCCCCCCTCTCCTCCCTCTGTGGTTCCACTCCCATAATAATCTCCATTAGCCTCTCTCTGGCCGGTCAGACACGAGTGTGGCTGCTCTCCACTGCTTTCCTCTGTGCGGTAACACTTCCTCCTCGGTATGGTGAAACCTCTGGCTTGTCATCCAACAAACTGTGCGGGGGGGGGGGGGGGGGGGGGGGGGGGGGGGGGGGGGGGGGGGGGGGGGG
>JAVQIZ010010112.1:0-35288 GCA_036023535.2 Galaxias brevipinnis | reverse complement strand
CCCCCCCCCCCCCCCCCCCCCCCCCCCCCCCCCCCCCCGCTGAGAGAGGGAGACCCAGCAAAATAAATAGTGATACAAACTGAACCAGGGGTCCAATTGATCTGCGTGAGTGAGCGAGTGGAACTGGAGCAGCGCGGCTGGTGAGCTGCGGGGTCTCACAACAGTTTGGTGGATGCTGCCGAGCGAGCTGCACGACACCAACCCATCTGGATCGCGGGCACGGGAGGAGTGAACTCAGCCAGGGCCAGGCAAAACTCTCCAACGACAGGGCAGTCTGTGGAGGAGTTTAGCGTGACGGTCTCCGAGCGGGGTGCAGAGGCCATGCGTCGGTGTCTTTAAAGGGGGTCACGGGCAGACAGCAGCAGGGCTGATGTGTGACAGGAAGAGCTCCAGGAAGCACGGGAAGAGGGAGTCGTCCTCGCGCTCCTCCGGAGAGTCTGCGTCGCGCTCGGCGGAGGCGGCGGCGACACCAGAGGTGCCCATAGTCATCCCAGATGGTAAGAGGTCGGAAACGGGAGCTCAGCCACCTTCCTGCCCACTAATGCACAGTGTACGTGGCACGGATCGGTCTCTCTACCTGGATCAAGTGAATCCCGCAAGGAGGACGTCCCTCGGTTTTGCTGGTTAAACACCATCGGATAGAGATTCTGTGCAGATGCCCAGCTCTAGTTCTATGACAGGAGGAGTTCTTACCCACCATATGAAAAGCGTGATTCGGAGAAGTAGGAATAGAGCTACTTTCATGGGAAATGGAGGCTGGTCTGCTTTACAGTCCTCCTCAATGGCAGCGACATGGTGGGAGTGTTTGTGTGAACTTTGCTCTTTGCCATTTGCACTGGCTCCCCTTTCCACTATTGTTGAACTTAGCGGTCTCTGGGGGGGTTTGTGGGAAGATCGGCGGCAGTAGAAAGGTTGTGTCAAGCAGTATCATGTCTAGTGTTTACCCTAGTGAGGGAGTCTGGACAAAACCCTCTTCTGCTTTTTAGAAACATGGTATGGTACTTGGTGCTCTGCTAGCTAGTGTTGACGACCTGCGTGATAAGGCTTTTGCTGTTTGTATACCTTTTTTTTAGAGCAACATAAACTTAACCGTCAGCAGTGGAACTTCGGCTGTCTCCCACTATAGTAGAACTTCCTCTGTGCCTGTTTCAGCCCCTGTCCCCTGTGGAAGCACACAGATGGCAGAGAGGAATGAGGAAGGGCTGATATCTGCATGTTCCCACAGAGCCAAGTTATCAGCCCCATAAAGATAACGCAGAGAAACGTGAACTTCTGCATGGGGTGCTGTTGTGTCGAGTTATTGAGGGCCTAATATACATTGCGAGTATTCTCGAGGGAAACTCTAGGGCTTACACTCTGGGACCATTGATGCTATTGATTGTGGGGTTGTACTGTCGTGGTTGGCACAGGAAGCGTTAAACAACTGGAGCCCAGTCGATTTGGCTCCAACAGCAGTGGAAATTAGAACACTCTTGACCAGGGAGCGAGAAACAGAGAGAGAGGCAGGCAGCCACAGGCTACACAGAGCCTTCATAACAAAACAAGCACACGGGAACACACACACACACACACACTTGTTCCACAGTCATGCTACAATACACACATATTTACCCAAATACGCTTATGCTACACAATAGACAGAGACTTCAGTCTTCTGGCACAATACAGAATATTTGTAATTGAATCTGATGGAGAAAGTTTGGGATGCTGTCGTAACCTAGACGCCACAGTCATGAATTTCTTCTTCTTTTTTTTATCTTTGTTACAGTGAAGGAGTTTCTCGCCAAAGCCAAAGAGGATTTTCTCAAAAAATGGGAGAATCCAGCACAGGTGAGATAAAGAAAACTGAAGGCGAACAGCAGTTTCATTCACAGCTGCACACACATGCAAGTAGAGGTGAGCGAGTAACCATGCACATTAGCAAGTGAACTCCTCTGTATCTGAGAAGAAAAGGTTGATGTGCTCTGAATGCCTCCTGCTGGAGCATTGTGGAATTAATGCTACTGGGGCAAATTCTTGTTGGCAGTTTAGGACATTCCGATTTTTTTAATGTAACTTACTAACTGCAGGCTTAGTGATTCAGTCTGACTTCTTGTCCGTCCGTTTGGTCAGTTTGTTTTTCTGTTTGCAACGTGCTCTTATTCTTTATTTCCTCCTATTTGTTTTTTCTCAAGCAAACCGCAGGATTGGAACATTTCGACCGTCTCAAGACGCTGGGCACTGGTTCGTTTGGTCGAGTAATGCTGGTCAAACAAAAAGATTCGGGCCAGCATTTTGCAATGAAAATACTTGACAAACAGAAGGTAATCTACTTGGGGAATGGAGCAACATATAGTCCTAGACACTGGCCTCTGTGGAATACTGTTTGACAGCCACCCACCTCCCCTCTTTTCCCGAGCTAGCAACTCTGCTGATTTCTCCCCAGGTGGTGAAGCTGAAGCAGATAGAACACACGTTGAACGAGAAACGCATCCTGCAAGCCGTCAGCTTTCCCTTCCTGGTGCGATTGGAACACTCTTTCAAGGTAGGAAGGGGTGTGGTTTCATTTTGACAACTTTTATGGATTCAAATGAGGGTCCTGGAACTTTTGATTCCTAGTGTCCTCCTCTGTTCTTTGCAGGACAACACTAATCTGTATATGATCATGGAATATGTTCCTGGGGGCGAAATGTTCTCGCATTTACGGAGAATTGGGAGGTTCAGGTGAGGCTTTTTCTGACAGAACCTAAACCGCTTATAAGAGGCAAACCATACCTCGATTTGATAACGCCTAACTATATGCTAGTCTTTCTTCCTCTGAGCATTTAATAGTAAGAAAAATAAATTGAACTAGTGGGGTTCTAAGTTGGATGATGATATTATAAATGCGCTTTGTTGATTTTATGGTTGTTTCTCTTCTCTAGTTCAATGCACCATCTCTTTAAAAGCCTTGGATGAGAGCATATGCTAATTAATCATAGTGTTACATGCTAAATAATAGTTGTAACATTATTATGTATATTACCCTCCCAGAGCGGTCCAGTAGATAATGCCCCTCAAGATATTAATGTGCCGAGTTGACCTGTTTTGCAGTGAGCCACATGCCCGGTTTTACGCCGCCCAGATAGTTTTGACCTTTGAATACCTTCACTCGCTGGATCTCATCTACCGAGACCTAAAGCCCGAGAACCTGCTCATCGACCAGCAGGGCTACATACAAGTAAGCAAATTCTCTTCCCTATGGAATAGTCACTGTCACAACCTAACCTTTCCCTCTCCAGTATGGAATCTTACTACATAGTATGTGGCCACGGTTGGTTAAGAAACCCCCCACCACCACCCCCCTTCTATCTGCGTTTCAGGTAACAGATTTTGGCTTTGCGAAGCGAGTGAAGGGCAGGACCTGGACGCTGTGTGGCACCCCGGAGTACCTGGCTCCAGAAATCATCCTAAGCAAAGTATGGCATCCCACCACACTTATCACACCTCAGCATTGTCCAGCAAAGGCTAGATGCCTCGGGGTTGATCCTCAATAGTTTGAATGCACTATTCAGCCACATTTGCTTCAGTATGTATGAAGCTGTTGGTTAATTGTTCTGAGTTATCTCACCTTTTCTCTCACTCTGGTCATAGGGTTATAATAAGGCTGTGGACTGGTGGGCGCTGGGTGTGCTGATTTATGAGATGGCCGCCGGCTACCCTCCCTTCTTCGCAGACCAACCCATTCAGATCTACGAAAAGATTGTTTCGGGGAAGGTACAGTTTATTCTTCACACCCATTGGGTTGCTGTCAGACAAAATGGTGGCACTAGCTCACTAAATAAACGCTTCCTGCTTTTCCCCAGGTTCGCTTCCCTTCCCACTTCAGCTCGGACCTGAAGGACCTGCTGAGAAACCTGCTGCAGGTGGACCTGACCAAGCGCTTTGGCAACCTGAGAAATGGTGTCAACGACATCAAGGGCCACAAGTGGTTTGCTACCACGGACTGGATTGCTATATACCAGAGAAAGGTGAGGGGGTCCTGTCAGCTTACTGTCCTAAGAGTTTCAGAACCGTAAAGAAGGGACAACAACCGACTGGACTTTTGGCTTAGAACACACGGCAGTGCTGCTTAGTTATTTAATGTCGGTTTAGTGATGCCTAGGTCTGATTCATGCCTAATTCTATGTGGTATTGTTATGTAGCTTTAGTCCAAAAATCTGCTGCAGCTGCCAAAAATGTACGTTGTCAAACTATAAAGTGTATCTGTGTTTTCATAAATAATTCCAGTAATTTAAGATGGATACTAATAGCATCACGTCATACTTGTTTGTCTTTTCCAGGTGGAGGCTCCTTTTATTCCCAAGTGTAAAGGCCCCGGAGACACTAGCAACTTCGACGACTACGAGGAAGAAGAAATCCGAGTGTCCTTCACAGAGAAGTGTGGAAAAGAGTTTGCAGAGTTTTAGACCCATCCAGGAGCGGTAAAAAGAGACAGGGACGTGGAAGCGAATACAGGGGGAATCCAAGGAGACGAAAACGAGAAGAGCTGGACTGCTTACTTGGTTATGTATAGTGACGACATCCACTAATGTAGAACCCCACCGAAGGAAGAGAGAGTGACAAAGCCAGAGCAAAGAGCGGACAGAACCAGCAGTGTTGCCTTTTCTGAGTGTTTTCACACCTGTTACCTATCCATTTTTACGTTTGATTCTCTCTCTCTCTCTCTCTTTCTCCCTCTCTCTCTTGTTTGTGGCGGCGGCTAAAAGAGAAGGACCACCGTTTTTGCTCTATAGTAAGTTCTATATTGTTCCATATGGAGGAGTAGTGACACATTTTCAGTCTTTGCAGGTTCAGGTTGATGACCTGTTTAGGTACTGAATCGTGTCCGCTGCTCCTGAGCCTTTCTACAATCTTCTCAATGAACAAGGGCATTTTATCCTTGTTTTTTTTTTGTTTTATTATTCTCCAACCAGCCCTTTCTAGTCACCCTTTCCCCTCCCACTAGTGTCACCGTCCTGAATCTGTCCAAGCAATACCAAGTCCAACAGACGTGCCTATCATAACACTAACCGGGTGCAAAACCATGTTGAAAGCATAGCTGGTGAACTTTGGTGGGTTCAGACCATGTGTCCATTCTGGTTAGACGTTTGACACTCTCTGCACACGCCTTTGTCTGCCTCTTGCAGCATGATTATTGGGTTCAGAGAATTTCCTCGCCGCTTGCAGTTCAGGCAGTCTTGACCACTTTGATCAGAGTATAAAAAAATATGTTTTTCTCTCTATAAATGTAATCTAGGTCTTACTCTCTTTTTGGGAAATGTGAGGCATAATGTATATGAGCTCTACATTTCTAATGTTAATCAAGTTTTCTTTTTTCTTTCAGCTGAATTTTCAGAGCATTTTATGCCCTTTTGGTGATCATTTTGTCCTTTAAAGTCTATCTTTGTGCTTGTGTGTTACTTAGTGTTCAAGGGTGGGTAAAAAAAGGTGATTTGGCAATGACTAATATTTTGATCCAACACTCCTGACTATTGTTTATTTAATTCAAAGAGCATTTATACACATGTTGCTAAATAATATAAATCATGAAACAACTTTTTTCTAAATTATCTCATGGCTGTGAAACTCAAATGGATTCATTCATAAGCAAGTAGAAAGTCTGCCAAATTTCAAATTGTGGACATAGCTCATGCAGATTTTTCTTTGGAACTAAAAGTATGTCTTAACTTGCAAAAAAAAGTAGCTAACATTTCCACAAATGGTGCATGTTTTTGTTATTGTAAAATATCATGTTCAGAGAGGTGCGAAAGGCTCTTTTGTGTTGCGGTATCTCAGGTCGTGGATAATGTGGTGTTGAAACTGATTGACAGCTGCCCTTTTAGAATGGATCATTGCCTACTTTTATCTGCCAGAATTCATTATATTAAATTCATTTTTCAGTGTTCAGTTGAATAAAGCAGTTTGCCAATCATGTTCAGTTGCTTGTTCTACTCACAAGGATGTTCCTTTAGGTCCCTTGAGATCTTGAAATCAACTTGCAGTTAAAAGAAACTGCTTGAACTTTGAGCCTGGAATAAATGGGTTTCTTCAGTTTATGAATGCTGTCTTTAGCTATAGCAATTTGTCTTAAGAAGTGTATTGTAACACTATCCTGTGAAATTCCTTTTTGCCAAGTTTTTCTTTTGGGATGCAAGACAATCTTAATTGCTGTTTTGAAGATTAGATGACTGATTCTGGTTCAAAACATTGTCTTGGTTTCATATTTCCTAAAGCCGTGCAGCCACTTAACATAACAACCTTTATTTAAGATAATTTGTTTACGTTTGGAAATAAATTTCTCCCAAAGATTCTCATCCTAAGGCAACATAACCACTAAACAAAATTCCCATTTGCAAAGCCAGTTCTGAGTTGGATCTTGTGTAGCCACAAGAAATGCATTTCGACATTTGGTGTCTCTAGGCCGTAAAGTGTGGTAGAATGTTATTATTTTTTATTTGTTGTGGCTCAGATCAAAACTGAAATTAAAACTATTATAGAAATGCAATGCTTAATAACCAAGCCTGTTTTGTATAATTAAGATTTTTACAAATTACGGCTGATTGACCATGCCTCTGAATGTTTGGAGTGGTCTGGCGGGGAACTGGTATTGCTGCTTAGAAACAGGAAGTGTTTTAATTAATGTACCATAAAAGTTTTGGGTTTTCCTGCATGTCCCATTCTAACTTCACTGCACTCTTACTGGTGCCCTGTTTTAACAAAGGTCTGGCTGTAAAGCCATAGGTCCAATACGGCCCTGTGATATTCTGTCCGTCCTTGCTGCATTTCTCTGGTCTTTCAGAAAAATCAAGAAGCGGAGTGCCACCCACAAGCAATCTGTCACTTCCCCTTCTTAACCCAAATCATTCGAAGCACACTTTTCTTTAGGTTTTCTTACATTATATATGGAAATTTGTGATGATGCTTGCCGACAAGGACTTGGATCATACAAAGATTTACAGGGAAATCCTGTATAACTTACGTGGTCCTATTTATGCTTTTATTTGCTTTGGTCCAGAGAAAGCCACATCAGTGATGGTGGGTAAAAGGCTAAGCCCCTTTATCTACTTATGACACTGAAGGCGAAGCATCTCGTTTTGCCTGAAAAACCAAGTCATTTCAAAGAGTCGATTCTGTAATAATAATAGTTTATTACATCAGGTTTTTTGCCTGTTTCCATCTGGATCCATATTATTTTCATAAAAACGTTTCACTTTGGACACTGATAAAAAGTTTGCTTTCATATTTTTTATCTAAATCTTTTTCTTCCCGACCTGAGTATGTGATGGTGTAGTCAGTTGTACCTTTTGGGGAACAATACTGTTTATTTCTGCCTTTGACAGTCTTAACTATCTTACCTTCTGGATAACTTGACAGATACCCTTAGAGCATAATGAGTATGTTTAAATAAGTAAAACTACATAAAGTAATATTTTGCAACATGTATCATTCCAATAAAGTTTTACTTGTTAAGACTAAAAATATATGACTCTTTTATAACAACATTTTTTACATCTAATAAATTTGATTACATTAATGTGATATGTAAAAAAAAATTAAATGCAGAGATAAGCCTCTTCCTTAGGCAATATCTTTTAGACTTTTATTAGTCCAGATTTGGGTGAACGATACAGTTGTGCTGTCTTCATCTCTGGAAAGATAGGGGCCAGGATTGCAATACACTTTTAAGTGATTGGTGTTAGCCTACACCAAAGCAGTCCTAATTTGATTCTGAGTTAGTATGTCAAATTTGGCTGTGTGACTCAATTATTACAGCAAGTCCATTGACTTGAGCTGCGCGCGCCACAAGTGGAAATACTACCTTAAATTCCTCTCGTGGTTGAACTTTTTTTATTGTATCTTGAGTAGTCCACCTTAAGCGCACAAGCAACGCAGGCGTACAGCAAGGTTTCCGCTTCTTCCACCGGGCTCGGGCCGCGGATCACGCCAGCTGCCTACGAGGTTGACGCACTGAGGCAAGCAAACAAACTCACTCAGCAAAATGTCAGAAACGAAGTACCGCGAATGGATTTTGGATACTATTGATTCTCTGCGGTCACGAAAAGCAAGACCAGACCTTGAGAGAATTTGTCGAATGGTCCGGAGACGACATGGGTCTGAGCCAGAACGAACCTGCGCAGAACTCGAGAAACTGATCCAAGAGCAAACTGTTTTGAAAGTTAACTACAAAGGTTCGATTTCATATCGAAACGCTGCCAAGGTTCAAAGAAGAAGCCGTAAAAAAGATGAATCCTCGAACAGGAGAACTGTAGTGGAAGAAGCTAGTCATTCCGATTTGAGCAACGGGGACAGTGCACTCGGTCCCACTGACCAAGATGACGATATGGAGGTAACGCAAGACAGCTCGTGACCTAAAATATCCTACATTTACTGAATATTAGGCGTGATTATACCAACAATCAAAACACCGGAGAAATTAGTCAACTTCTATCGAAAAATCATGTGAAAAGCGGTACTAAGAGCGGTGACGTGAATGCAAGTGCATCCAAAACTGCCGCAGACGGGGAGCGGCTGTAGCATTTTACCTCGCGCGAGCGCTATCCGACCAAAAAAAATCACCAACAATAGATTCTGCGCTCGTAATGTAGTTGCGTCTTTCACTGGTTCGGGCATGTTAAATGTAGATACTTTGGGTTGTGTTAAAAACTAAACAATCTGTATTTGCAACAACCACCATTTACAGAAGCCGGAGGCGCTTTTTAAGCCCAACTCAGCGTTGCGGGGAAGAGGAGGGGGGAGCGGGTGAAGCGAAAAAGTCTCACAAACACCTCTGATGTGCGAGACCGTTTGTGGACTCTTGAGGTATTTCAGGGGCAAATGGGGGGCGACTGTTGTAACCAAGCACATGCGTTTTATTATCATAGCTTTCACTCTGTCGCAGAGAATATTGACCCGGTGCAAAGTCAAAGCGATAGCCTATCGAATCGAGTTGGCTGGCTAAGAATTTGCTACATCGGGACTAGCTAGCCTGATCCTTGGAGCGCACCGCGAGACAAGAGAATGGGGAGGTCTTTCGCGCGACTACTCCATGCGCACTTATGAAATTGGAGGAGAAAAACGACTGATCAAGTAGGTGGCTTTAGAAGATTTGAAGTACAGCAGGCTAGAATGTGGCGTGAACGTACTGCTTTCTGTTTGGACTGTAGGCACATCCTTATGCAGATCGAGGTAGGGTCATGAATAACAGATTCACGTACATTTTCTATGAAAGTTGTTTCATATGCGTCTCAGAGTGCGGGGCGGGCTGAGTAGCGCGCTCGCACTTGGCTTTCACTTGGGCACGCACGCAAGATCATAGCTCATTTTGACGCAGATAAGGAATCATCGACGAAACCCTAAGCATAAAATCATTGCGCTTCCCCTATCCCACTAGTTACTCCGTAGTCCGTATTGCAAAGCCCTTTTGGTAAAAGACTGGCTGAAACCCGAATGTGGTCGAAGAGTCCATGAGGGCACTGAATAGAGTTCAGTTCACATCCCGTGCACAGCACGGGGAGGGACAAGGCCTCTAAAGACAATTACTCTCTACAGCGGTCAAAATGGGCCAACCAAGCGTGTCCCTCCATATGCACATACATGTGACGCCACTAAATAGCTGAATCAATTTAAGCAGTTTGAGATTTATATTCATTTACTATGTTAAGAAATTACTAGACTTATAAATTCTGCCACCTATTATCAGTCTATCTATCTACGGATCAAGCGTTGATGATATGATCATTTGTTAGTGTTTGAAAATGAGAGGTCCCTGCATTAGCTCTGGCTCCCATGGCTTCTGTCCTATTTTTCTAGTGAATAATAATGCAGTGGTTTGTGTTTTGTAAAACCAAACTTGTTTCAACATCACTTTGAAGTTGCTAGACAACATTCACTTAGCCTTGTATGCATAAGTGTTTGAAATGGAACTCCTTGCAAAAAAACAGCATATTAGTCACAGGACCTCTAGCTATAATTTAGTAAAAAGCACAAATCTACCTTGTTACCATACCATCTTGCGTGTTGTGTTTTAGGCTGACGTGTCCATGGCTATAGACACAGACAGCAATGCAGAGGAGGAAGGAGCAGATGAAAGCTTGGATGGGCAGAATGGTATCTCTCCGGCCCCTAGAAATGAAGATGCGACCGTCAAAGGTGCATCTTCTATCTTTGCCTTCTCTGCCCCGTGCTCTCCCTCTGGATCCAGGCATGGCCCCAGCCCCAGCCCCAATAGTTTGTCTGCCTCAAAGAGCAATGGGAGGTCAAGCTCTCTGCCCCCCTCCAGCCCTCGGGCTCTAGGGCCCAGTGACTGGGCTGAGTCGGCCGTCTGCTCTGCTGAGCGCCAGCAGCACCCAGGAATGCACATAGACAAAGGTACACACACTTTACCCTTAACATCTGCCACAAGTTGTGTTTAGAATTAAATGTATTGGTTATTAAAGGTTTTCTATGCTATGCACTGTATAGACAATTATTACTCATAAATAGTAAATCATTGTGTAGAAGCAAGAAAATCAGCCACGAAGAAGCTTCTGTTGTAGAACCTTTTTTTGTGTGGATGGTGTACGCTTTTAAAAGAATTTGCTTGAAATTCAAAAAATAAATGGCTGACTCTGGGCTCCAGGTGCCTTAAAGACGTCCGTGCTGATGCAGCAAGTGGGGTCAAGTCCAAGTGCTCGGAGTAGCATAGTGAAGAAAGAAGATCGAGCAACAAAGGCGGAGAGGGTTTTTATCTCTGACCAACTGGTTCCAGACTGTGGACCAACAACAACAACAGTGGTAATAAGAACAAATCGATGCTGTTCAATTTGTTTTCTTGAATTTCTGTTTTCTACTCACCGTTGGAGTTGTGGATTTCATACCTCCTCTGTTTCCCTCTATAAGCTTCAGGATGAGACCCGTAAAGTTTCTGATGGAAGACCTCAGACACTGCCTCTCACGTCTGACAATGGTGAGCTAGGGTCTTTCATCGATTTTCTTTTTGTCACTTTGCACCATTGTCAGTGGGACCTCATGCTTTGTAATTAGACTTTGTACTAATTGTACAACCATGCATTTGTGTTCTTTCTTCTGTTTGAGGATTCTAATAAAAATAGAATATGTAAGGATTGGGTCATTTTACACTTGTTTTATACAGGTTGAGGACAGAGCATGCTCTTAGCTTAAAAATCGGTACAATCATTTTGGGATTGGGTCCCTTTCCAACTGCTTTAACACTTTTGTATATTTAAATACTGATTGTGCTTCTGATTCTGCCACAGGTGCTAAATTTAAGAAGAAAATAGAGGTGTCTTCTTATATTCTAGCGCAACACAGTCTGATTAATGGAGTAGAAAATGGAGAAATGTGAGTATCCTGCTCTGAATTATGGCACCTTTTAATTTTTGTTCTTCAACCATGTTCTACACTAGTGACACATTGATAGTCCTAATGCCTGTGGAGTAGGGACATTTATTTGAGTACATAGACGGCTTGAATAAGCCGCATGCTGCAGGCAAATCCTATCTCGTAAAAAGGGGGAAGGCAAGTCCACAATGAGGCACAGTCTTCTCACTTCTCACAGTTGCGTTTCACCCCACAGCTATTTGAAAAAGGAGAAGATGAGCCAGAACCTATTGCAGTGGACCGTGGCGGACGTCGCCAGTTACTTCTCCGAAGCAGGTTTCCCAGAGCAGGCCGTGGCTTTCAGATCTCAGGTTAGAACATTGCACTCCCTCAAGCTGTCACTAGAGTGCGCCATCTACATGTTCAGAAAAACAAAGATCACACAATTGATGCCGTGGTATGTTACAGTACAATGCGTGGTAGTGTGTGTACTCTTCACTGGTTCAATGCCTCCATTAAGCCTATGGGTTATATTTCAAACACAATCAACACATTCAGTTCCGCCTAACAAGGGATCTGCCTATTTCATACGTTCAACCCTGTTTGTCCATAAGCTCAGCCATGGCCCCATTTCCTTTGCCCAGCAGGAAATCGATGGGAAGTCCCTACTGCTGATGCAGCGCAGTGATGTGTTGACTGGCTTGTCCATCCGCCTGGGTCCCGCCCTAAAGATCTATGAGCGCCACGTCAAGGTGCTGCAAAGGACACACTTCCTGGAAGAGGACAACGTCTGAGGAGATTCTGGGACCTCGCCAGAGTAGCCTGTGCTACTGCGTTGATCCTGTGTAGGGGCAGTGGCGACCGTAAACTCCTCCATTCTCAAAGTCATTGAGGAGGTGTGATTGGTGGGACCGGTTTGCTGCCACTGTAGCCGTGACAGTGATTGAAAACCACCAACCTAGCGTCTTACACCTTTTTTTTTTGTGGTACGAGGGAAGTGGTTTCATTTCCCCCCCCCCTCCCCCCACCCCACAGGAATTCCATTGATAAAGGGATGCACCGTCTTCCGACAGTTGCTGACTTTATACCGAGTCGAGGACAACTTGCCTTTCAGTGAGGCGAGTATCAGTCCAATCCTCCGCCTTGAAAGCACTTGACTCACCTTTCACCAAGTGGACCACCTATTGATTAATGTAGCCACTGAGAACTGACTGCATATCACTGCTGCAGCCGCAGAGTTGTCACAGAAAACACATTTCTCCATACCATATGGAATCTTCTTATTGTATATTTTCAGACTGGGTTTTGAACCTTGACAAGAAACCCATCGATTTAGAAAAAGACACTGTGAACAGCTTTTCATTGAATCAAAATATACTGTATGTTGTGCCAGTCAAGGTACTTCAGGCACCAGCAGAGGGCAACTGGGCTTGCCTCCCGCCTTCTCCCTGGCCCCAGGTGTAGTTTCTCTTGTAGATTTGTAATATCATCATTTGTCTGTTTTAAAAGAGCAATATGTATTCTATTGGCTGCAAAGGCTATATATTAAGCTGTTTACTGTACCATCGTTTTGAAGTGTTCATGTTTCCCACCTGTTCTGGTTTCAGGAAAATGTACCAAATGCAAAGGAATCACTTTAGAATGTGGAGTTGGGAAATGGAAACCATTTGTTTATGATCTCAAGGCATCTTGAAACGGTATATAAAACTAGCATAGATAGTAGGCTTACCACAGTTTGCCCACGGACCTTTGCATTTGTCTCTGAACCTAAGCCCTGAACCAGCCATTCTAAATGTAACATTCCACAACATACTGAACATATGTAACAGTATTTGTCACTTTATTTGTTATGTCGACCTTGCTTCCAGAGTGTAAAATAAAGGTGATGTATTTTTTCCCAGTCATTGATATTTATTAGCCCTGTAATTATAGTGAGATTAACGATGGTTTAGTTTTAGTCAGGTTAGTGTTGAAATGGATCATGGGGCAATTACACCATGAGAACAAACGTCTACTTATTCCACTAATGAACACACTGTCACAAAAGGTTTTGCTCATTTCATAACAATATACATTTCCTTTCTTATTCAGGAATCTAAGCTTAGATGAAAACACATTAAACGTAAATACTCTCCACAATGGTAAAATTAGCTCATTGTCACCAAGAATGAAGTGGCATTAAGACTTAAGCGCTCGTGTAGCTCATGCTGTTCAACGTTGATCGGTCCAGCCGCGAGAGTCCATGTGATTAAGATGTGCCAGCAACTCCAGGCAATGAAGTGACAAATAGCCTACGGATCACTTGTCATGGAGTCCCTATAATTACCATCTGCCAGGGATTCCAGCTTTTACGTGCGGGAACTCAAGCCTGTAGCAGGGCTTCTACTTGAGACAACAGGGAGGCACAAACCACTGCAGGTTCCGCAGAGAGGACATGGGACCAGTTCTCTACAATATGAAGGGCAGTATTGGAGAGCGCAAGGTGGGGTAGTCGCGGAACTCCTTCAGGTAGCCCCTGTGCTTTCCTTTGGCCCATATGGTCATCCGGATGAAGCCCACGATGGTAAAGAATGCCACCGGAACACACTGCGTCATCACTGTGAAGCCCAGCCAGGATCCCAGCTAAACAGTGATTAGTTAGGAGACAAATCAATGTGCTGAGTAACCTCTAGGTGGCGGTAATACTGCATTTATAAATTGCACTGTTGGCTAATTTTTCTCTCTGATGCAGCAAGCTTTGGTCTCACCTCATATGTGTAATTTGGACAAGAGACCAAGGCAAAGATCCATGTAAAGGGATTTTTCGAAGGGTATGGTATCTTCTTCACCTTTGAACCTGGGTAGGGAAGGGGGAATAGGGGCAGTTTTAGCTTGAACATAGGTTTACCTTCTGCTTTTGTAGCGACAACAAACGACAACATACCTGGAGTTTTCAGATTGCGAAGAGCAATATGGATTGAGAAATTACCCAGCTGACAGATCTACGATAATTAAGTGAGAGGCAAATATGGCCAACAATTACAATGGGCTATTGAAACATAACATAGATTTCACTGTACAATATGGTATTTGTATAGTATTTGTACTATATGACTGAGCCAACATACCAAGAAAATGATCAGCGCTGTTTTCACCTGTGGCATCCCATAGTCTGTGAATATACATAGAAATGTAATTGATCAAAGAAAAAAACAGCAATTCAATCTAAGGCTAGATACAACAAGCATGGTGTATTATATATTTTTAACATACACGGTGGTGTATAAAGAGGGTGGTTGATGTAGTAAGCCATCCAAGCAGCAAAGAACCAGTAATAGCCACAGTTCTGGAACAGAGTTTAGAAACGATATCAAGACAGGAACAAACCCATCTCTCAACTGACTTATTTCTGTGTTGATGTGGCCCTTCGATTCTTAGGAAAAAAAAGTGCAGCCGTGCTATTTCTGTATATGGGGCAGTCAGTTTACAACTCCAACATGACTCCTGTTAAATATTATCTTACCTCGATCCCTTCACCCACCTTAAAAATGTTTCTCAGGGGCATGGTCCCATGCGAGATGCGGTGGATGAACATGGTCTCCAGAATCCTCTTAGCATAGTGGAAGGAGTGACACATGCATGCCAAGCTGGAGCAGAGGAAACATATCCCCCCCGCAGTGTGGCTCATTATTGTTACATATTTAGCTCTGAGTTAACATATCACTCCATAACACCTTTATTAGGTTTGATTATGATTCCGTCAGCATCGGGGACATGCTACATCGACAATGCTGTCTGACGGGCCCTCTGGGCCAAACATGGGGAATGTACGACAGACGTTTTACAGAGGATTCTTGGAGCAAGCATAGGGTCATTGGTCGAACTCACTGTACGACCCAGTGTTTGCTGGTGGTGAAGTCATATTTTGAGGAGTAGATGAAGGGTAGACGGAAATAGAACATCAAGTAAATTAGCAGTGGACCAGCGCATTCTGTCAGGAACACCTGAGGTTCACATTTCAAGAGACAGAATAAAACAAGTGAGCGTTGAAATAAAAAACAAACACATTTCAGACTACATAGAAACAGTAACACTCGAAATTCCCAAATGAATATGCCAAAGCAGCACAGCTGGCAGTGGGCATGTGATAAAATAGACCTGTGAAACAGAATCTCTCAGCAGTGGCTGGCCAATGGCTACGGTTGACTTATGCTATGATGCCAGGAAATTGTCCTCCATCCCATCCCCTTCCTCTTAGCACTGGTATCAACCTAAAGCCCACCAGCGGAGTTGGGACAGCTACAAGGTGCATTAGGGTGGGCAACGATAGAGGCTCCCGAGGCTGAGTAAGCAAGGGTGTATGAAAAGCTGATTGCAGTGAAAGGTGAACTGGAGGTCATAGGGATAAATGCCAGCGGGGGGATACTGGCCCATGAGATTAGATGTCCTAGGACAGAGGATAGGGGAAGCATAAGGTGAGAGAAAATTGAACCCGACAACAGCACATCTATCAATCAGTGTAGGTGTATATTTGTATGCAAGTCTAGGGTTGATTGAGTGTGGGAGTGTGCCTGTTTATATTTAAAACATTAGGGTCTGTGTTTAGTGTAGTTTCATGTATGGTAGTGTGTGTGTGTGTGTGTGTGTGTGTGTGTGCGTGTGAGTGTGCGTGTGCGTGTGCGTGTGTGTGTGTGTGTGTGTGTGTGTGTGTGTGTGTGTGTGTGCACGTGTGTGTGTGTGTGTGCACGTGTGTCTCTGTGTGCATGCATGCGCTCACAGTTCCCCAGGTGACCTGGGCCCCCAAGTCGCTGAAGTAGAACTTGCATGTGGTTCCCACAGGAAGGGTCTGTAGAATTTCCTCATCCTTCAGACTTTTGGCTTCTGAACATGGCAAGCACAACCTTATGGTCAACCATTATACGGACAACAGTAAACTATCTTCCAGAAATGGTTTGTCCTGATACGGGAATGTCAGGGAACAATTCTGTTTGGATAAGTTACAATGACGACAGACTTACTTGGATCCAAGTGTATTGCCTGCCTGGCAGGATACCACTTTGGATCTGAGTGAGAAGATCTACAATTAGCACACTGTATAATTTATATTAAACAATAATATGAAAACAGTATGGGTGTAACTGTTTGTATTTTCTTGCAACCACATTCTCACTTGATTTGTGAAACAAAGCCTTGATGTCAAGAATAGTTGCAGTTGGCTCCACCTGTCAGAAAGACGTTTTTAGTCTGTAGATTTTAAACACTTTATTGTATGCATTCAAGACGTCCATTCTATCCTAAGAGTATCCATGCACACTGAAAGATTGGCATTCGCCTCGAAACAACAGAATGCTTGAATAGACATGAATGGAATCTATAATGTTAAAACAAATGCACACATTTGCAGCAGTTATTAAACAATTGACGCTGCTTGGTATGCCTTGTGGCTCTGTGGCTCAGAGCTGACACTTGGTTGGGATAGATCAGGGGGCATATTTACCTCCAAACTGCAACCCTGCCTCACCAGAACCTAGCTGATAATGACCTCAAGTGGATGATTAGCTGTAAGACTATATGTCTAGCCAATGTGATGACTCTGTACTTCTGTGGAAAGCAAACAAGTTTCTTTGGACACATAGCAATCACTGCCAATTTACTTGAGCTATTATTAGAACTAACCAAGGACTTGCAACTCCTAAAAATTCTTTAAAAGGAATGAACTGCAGCTGTACAAGTAGCATATCACATATCCACACACCATGCGCCTTTGAGTCCAAGGGTCTGTTATTGTGTGTGACCCAACCTTTAAATCATGCTACGATTGCATCACATACCAGTGGGTATTGTATGAGCAATGCCCTTATCATATTAAGCATGCGTTCATTAATCAGAAACATGCACTGAACGCTAAGGTCACACGTTAATTCATTCCTTTCCAACGTTAAGCATTACCTTGTCTAGGAGCAGTAGCCGCTCCTTTGATCTCAAGTCCAAGATCTCCACCTCAAAATAAACGATCCTTTTGGCCTTTTTTGGAGGTTTTGGTCTTGGTCTTGGTGCCGGCTTCTTTTCAGCCTCACCGTTTGGATTCTTTGCCTCTAAAGCAAGTGTATCCATGGCCCCTTTTTAATGACCACTTCCTGATCCCTGACCCCAATAGGCCAGCACTGGCAGAGGTCTGGAGAGTATCTGAGGCTCCCAAACCACTAGGTGCAGTCTTCGGTGAGTCTGGCAACAATCCTCAGCAGTCCGTCACACTGACAACACTGTGTCAGTTAACCCTGGCAGTGGCCTCCTTGTCTTCTTTTCCCACAACCTGCCACCCCCAAATAGCCTTTCACTTCTCAAAGCAGAGTGGAGAAAGGCTGCGAGACTATTAACACTCTTCCAGTGTGTGTCCGTGTGTGTGTGAGTGTGTGTGTGTGTGTGTGTGTGTGTGTAAGTGTGTGTGTGCGTGCGTGTGTCTGTGTGTGTCTAGGAGAGAGGAGAAAGAGACTCTGTTTATGAGTGAAAATTAGCTTTAACCCACATCCACCTGAAAAAGTCACCCAGCCCACCAGCCACCCTACACACCCCCGAATCTACTAAAGACGAAACCAGAGAGGCCTAAGACATAATCCATAGCGCGCCATCTACATGGCTAAATATAAGCTGACCGATACGCTCTGCTGCTCGAGCTCGGTAACCTTGGTGAGCCCGGGCAGCAACCTACCCAGTGACGTGCACTCGGCTCTCAGACCCAAGACACATCTCTGCTTTGCTCGCTTCCTCACTCGGTTACACAGCAGGCCCCGTCTAAGATCCTGATCCACAGGATGAAAGACAGAAGTTCTGCACATACCAACACGTTCCCCTCCCCCAGGCCACCTGTGCCCTGTGGCCCGTATTCTATTGCCTGGCTGACCTCGAGAACAAAGGCAAACAGGTTTATTTCGATGTGTGTGTACTTTATTCACGGTATGTGTGTGTGCGCTTGTGTGTGTGTTGCGTGTTACAAGCATTATGTTTTTAACACCTCATCTCATCACATATACATGTAAGGTTTTTGGCTGACCGTTGGAGACCGTTCAAAACAGCCGTAGGAACAAGATCCTTCACAGAAATATTTGACAAAGAGTCAACTCGTCAACACACACACAACTAGTGGCATATGTATCACAATTTGCTATTTATAATCAAGAAGTTACACTTGGGGTAGCAGTACAAAGCAAACAACATCCATGTGACACAATTTGAGACTTGGATAAGTTTGCAATTTTATGAACATATGATTGTTGAGTGCATGCTCAATGTTTTTTACAGGCGCAAATAATTGTTCCAGGAATTGAAATATATGGACTTAGGAAACCATACCCTGATACACCGTCATGCACTGAATATTATATGTTTGTAAAGGTTTGTGCTGTCATGCTTAATTAATTAATAGAGCAACATGACAGTTTTCAACCATGCATCATATGACCAGTAGATTTAATGGAAAAAAAACATTAAAGGGCTGGCTTTGTATGTGCTTCTTCACATTTCAGATTGAATTGATTGATTATTGGCCAACAAAATTATCCTCTTTGCATATGTAGAAAATTGTGCACTGTACAGGAATGATAAGAGGCATACATATTATTTTCTTTGTTATTCCTCTAGAGAGGTTTCTGGAACTAATATGGTATATCTTAATCCGGAAACCAGACCGATCTTCAAAGAGTGATATCCATTGCAGTGACTTCTGGAATCTGTTGGAATCATTGGTCATTACATCCCAGAAATATTTTTTTCAGGGGCTTTTAGGGAGGCAGGGCTGTTTAAATTGCCAGTAGCTTCTCAAAGTTCTGTAGCTTCTGTAAACCAACTTTCCCCTAGGGAATAATAAAGATTACTTGAACTTTACCTTAAGTTTACACAGCATTTCACACTGCCTGGTATTCCAGCGTCATTTGACATTGCATTACGTAGTATGCAACCTGGCATGAATGTTTGTGAAAAGGCTAACAATCTGCCAGTGTGGAGCACAGCAATATGCAGTTCAACTCTGTTCAATACTGTTACAGGATGTTTGACAAGGTGATTGGCAAAAAAATATCTCTGGGGCAAGCAGCTTCTTTTTTTTTTTTTACATTATTTACAAAACATATTTGCAATAATATATATTTTTACACATGTTTAGCAATCATCTGGTGACCCCTGATGTCAACTACCCATATAGCCTACGAATTACTCCTCCAACTACACGGACCGTATAGGCCGTGCCAATAGCGCCCCTTGTTGGACAAAACGTATCTCGCCTGCTTTGCTGAATAGTCAACTAAAAGGTTAACTATAGTGCGAGATTTAAAGTAATTTAGCATTTGGAAGTGAATTATTGGAATATGATTATTGTTTATACAAGTATGCTAAGAATGATAGAATATGTTGTATCATCCAGCTGTGTTTTAAAAAATTGTTAAATACTTTATTCGAGGTAGTATTGATTTCATGTGAGGAATCCTATTAAGGAAATTGTATTACAAGCAAATAGCGGATTATTCAGGCACATGACAAGTAGGTTACTTGACATCATTTTAAATGTTGCTCAGTGAGCAATCTGAATTCCTCTAATTTGCCGAAGAGCTAACTAAAATGGCACTATCTAGGGTTTTGTTCAATGAAAAAATCCTACTTTTTAGTAAAGCCTACAACAAATATTATATATGTTTATTACTATAGCATATAGACCTACGTGTGTGTATACATACATAAATATATAAATAGACAGGAGACCGACCTTTTGCGATTCGGGCTCTTAGACTTTGGACGTCATCCTGATGATACGGCTGGCTAGAGCTATATAGAGAGATTTCTCTCTATATGGCTCAGCGACTGGCTAATTCGGTTACTTCTTTTAAACCGTTATTAAAAACTCAGTTTAAAAATAGCTTTCAGCTGTTAGACTACTTGTTGTTTTAAATATGATTTTAAGGAATATATTTGATTTAACCACTGTTACATTTTATAACCTGTTGTAAACTTTTATTGTAATTTTATTGTTAAGTAAATTATTTACCTGTATCTAAATATATATGCTTTTTCTCATATTTATATCACTTGTTTGTTTCATTTTTAACTGTATTTTATTGTATTTTATTGCACATTCAAAGCAGTTTGTAACATTTGTTTTGAAAAGTGCTATATAAATACAGATTTATATATATTTATTTAACGTAGTCTATTATCCAGTCAATGTATGATGTCACTTTGAATAATTAATTATTTATCTATCTATTTTTGTTAGTCACTTTGACTTTTGATATTTCGTTAGTATGACGTAACACTTCTTGTGTGGGCGGGGATTCATGAGGAAATGGGATGTGCACACTGACACACAACAGCACAGCAGCCCAGCCAGTTCCAGAAGTTTCTTTGCAGACAGTGTGAAGCTCAAGATAGCTGGCAGGCTATTTACACGTATTATATAGATTCAAGTGTGGTATCCTAAATAATAATTATTCGTACATCGATGAAGTCAATCAGTCAGACACACATTAATTAACGTTAGGAACTTGTTAGGTGTCGATAGCGACCAGTAACGTTAGTAACGTTGGTTAGCCTAGCTAGCCTACCGTTAGCTTAACAACAGAGGACGTGTTTAATGGCATTGCAAGCAGTTCAAAAACGTACTCCTAAATAACAATGGTTTTATGAACTTGAAGAATTGACAGAGTCTCAGAATTAATTGTAATGGGTAAAGATTATTACAAAGTGTTGGGTATATCCAAAGGCGCATCGGAAGATGAGGTAAAGAAAGCCTACCGAAAACAGGCCCTTCGTTATCATCCTGACAAAAACAAGTCTGCTGGAGCAGAGGATAAATTCAAAGAGATCGCCGAAGCCTATGATGTACTCAGCGATTCAAAGAAGAAGGACATATATGACAGATATGGAGAAGAAGGTAGGCTATAACACGAACTGTGTTTTTAGTAACGCTAACATATTTGCCTAGTCCAGATTCCCACGGAGGTGACAGCAACTGGTTTAAATTGTATCATTACACATTTGCCCTCATTATGCTAACTCATAAAGTATTCGTATTTACTGTTGACGTGTCTCTACATGCCAGCTTCTTGATTTGAGCTGCATGCAAAACTGCTGAAAGTTCTGTTACCAGGTCTTGTTTTCACATTTAGGTCTAAAGGGTTCGACTGGTGGTGGCAGCGGTGGAGGTGGAGGTCCCAATGGTACCAGTTACAACTACACCTTCCATGGAGACCCACACGCTATGTTCACTGAGTTCTTTGGTGGACGCAGCCCATTTGACCAGTTCTTTCCACACAATGGGGATGATAATATGGACATTGACGACCCCTTTGCAGCCTTTGGTATGGGCGGAATGGGAGGAATGGGAGGAATGGGGGGCATGGGAGGGTTTCAGAGGTCCTTTAAATCCCAACCTGGCGGTCCCCATAGAGGGCGTGAGAAAAAGAAGGACCCATCCGTGGTGCATGAGCTGAAGGTGAGCCTTGAAGAAGTTTTCTCTGGCTGCACAAAGAAGATGAAGATTTCTCGCAAGCGCCTAAATCCAGACGGCTGTACTATGCGCAGCGAAGACAAGATCTTGACAGTGGACATCAAAAGGGGCTGGAAGGAAGGGACAAAGATTACCTTCCCCAAAGAGGGAGATGAAACACCTTGTAACATTCCAGCTGATGTGGTGTTTGTGGTTAAAGACAAACCTCATCCAGTATTTCACAGAGAAGGCTCTGATATAATTTACCCTGCTAGGATATCCCTTAAAGAAGTGAGTGAGCATTCAAAGTTAATTCAGAACTCCATATGGCTGCAATTATTTTTATTAAATAACTGCCCACAATACCTTTTCACTTGTAAACATAAATCATTTAGCGTCATGCTAATATAATGTCATCTTCCAACAGGCATTGTGTGGATGTAGTGTCACCGCTCCAACATTGGATGGGAGGACTATCACTGTGACCTCCAGAGATGTGATTAGACCTGGGATGAAGAAGCGCATAGTTGGAGAGGGACTTCCCCTTTCCAAGTGCCCAGAAAAGCGGGGTGACATGATCTTGGACTTTACAGTAAAATTCCCTGAAAAGTTGGGTCAGAGTGCGCGTGATGCATTGAGCCAGATTCTTCCACCCTGAATAAAGCTATCAAAACTAACAGACAGGATAGTTGGTCAATATTTCCCATAGCACTCCCTTATTCTGACATCTAAATCAAGATTACACTGGCTGTTATGCTGGATATTTTGATCATGAGTTTAACAGTTGTATTATTTTAATTATTTTCTAAAATAACTATAAAACGTTTTTCATTCGAATCCCCAACTAATTTACTTGATCAATATATGATGTTATTTTTATATGCATTGGACACGTATAATGTCTACTGAAAATGATCTACTCTGTCTAGCCTGTTTTTATCTAAGAAGGTTATTACAGAAACCTCCTGAGGCAAAGTTGGGTTGGGTTTGAAATGGTGTCTGGTGTGTTGCTCAAGAAAGCATAGGAACCATATAATAGGACTCATTGGCAAAAACAGTTCTAGTGTGCGATAGAACAACCATTTGCAAAGAGCTCAAGGGTTTAGTTGACTGGGGCACCAGCAACTTCTAATCCATACCTCAGGAGCAGGGACACCTGCTCGAATGTAGCTTAGATGTTTTTGGGATCGGTGCTGACAGATATTACTATGAAGTGAGTTGTGTGATAATGAGAATATTAGCTATTCTGTTGCAGCCTAAATTGAGATCAGCAGAATGTGTGGATTCTCAAACTTCTCATGTGAAGTGCTTATGCAAGAGAGGTTGCACTTTTATTTCAGTGATGGCTTTTTTCTTTAAATATATATATATATATACATATATATATATATATATACACACATTTGAGACCCTGACCGCTGATCTAATTGTATAGATTTCACAGATTCATGAAAATTCTGTGCCATATCACTTCTATGTGACAGTAGCATGTGAAAATGACTGTGCGCCCGTGCACACTGCGTGTGTGTGAGAGCCAGCGGGAGAGAAAGAGAAAATAGCACCATCCTATGACAATGGTGGTCCCTTTTCCTTTGTTTTAAGATGTTGTAAAGTCAAATTGTATCACCGTGAATCAGTATAATGAATGTTTCCCAGTTGTACTTCTGTTAGCTGACTAAGCCTGTGTGTTCCAGTTTTTATTTTTTACCTCACTGTGTACAAAAATATCTGTACAGTCTCCGGTCTGTGACCCCAGGCGAGGAAGTAGGTACTGCTTTTCAATACTCTATGCAAATTCTTTAACATACCATCTGTATCCACTACTACATATATATTTGGGGGAAATTAATGCATTTGTGTTAGTTTACATGAAATATCTTGTTACCTTGTTCTTTGGGGAGAATGAGGGCTAACCCTCATTCAATATTAATGAAGGCTAAAAATCTAAAAGATTTATATTTTGACATACAATGTTAAAATTGCCTAATTAAATGTGCTTTTTGGTGGTCTACTTATGTTTTGGATTCATATTTATTTAGGTTCCGATATCTCTTAGCATACCACTCTGAACAGTATTTTGTCTTTATTTTAAATGGGAAAATAGAGATATGTAAAATCCTAATAATACTCTTTTTTTTTGTAAAAACTAAATACATAAAATAACTTTTTTTTTCAAATGTTTTCCTTTTAATTGAAAAAGGTAAAAGATTTGTTTTACCTATTGTTTTGTTGACGTTCACACATTCAATATTTGAATGAGTAAAATTTGAATACAAATTAATTAACTTGTAAATGTTATTCCCTACGATATTTCATATACCGGCAAATAATAAACCGAACATGAAGCCAATCAATTTGTCAAATTTTTCATTATATTCTCTGCTGACAAACTATCAAAATACCCCAAAAAATATTTATTTCATGTTTTGTGACAAGTTGTTTTTGCGAGTTTTTCCTGGAGATGTCCTTGGTTCAAAACTGTTGAACAATTAAAGTTCTCGGTGGTCTCCACAGATAGAACACTATCTCTGTAGTCTCACTGTGTGACCTCAAATTGTGACCTATATAGCCTGCCTGCTCCATTGTTGTTGCTATGTTGTAGGTAAATAGTAACTAAAAATCACATCTTGTATCTTTTCATATAGTGTGAAATCAGTCATCTGTATGTTCAATCAATCATGGGTTGTTGCTCAAAGCAATGACAAAGGCCTGCATACACACATACTGTCAAACTTGAAAACATTATCTGGAACAGTGGTACATACTGCGGACATTTCTTATGTAATGTGTTCTATCATAGCATTTCTTTCCCTCAATTAGTAAAAAAATATATATTCTAAAGACAATGGGCATTTGGATTGAATACAACCTTCAGTGTTTTAGAATGAACCGTAACTCATTCCGGAAAAAATAATTTCTTTTTAACCAGGACTACTTATTTGGCCGAAAAAAAAAGAGTTCCTAGAATTAATAATATGGCTATGCTGTGAAAGTCCGCGGTGTAGGCAGCCTGTAGTTACGCTAGATGGCAGTAAAATGCACACATAAATTCCACACTGGTATGCTACAATGCGAATACCGATGGACTAAAACGAAAGAATCCTTTCCTCTAGTCCTCACACGGTCACATCCTCCTCCTGCACTGCTAAGCTTAGCAACAAATGTTATGTTAAGGAGTAGTGTTTCGAGACTATCAATATCTTAAAACGGTGTAAAGGTAACGTTAGCTAGCTAAGCATGTAATGACGTTAACTTTGTCTCTACAACAATTGGATAATGTTGCTTACTTCGGCTCGACTGAACTGACAATTCTCCCAACCACTAAAAAACGTATCCAGCTATCTAAACTGGTAAGATTTGATTGGCCTGCCATGATTGACAATGCTCCGGGAAAGATGCGCTACTATGTTATGTCAGTTACCCAGCAAGCTAAGCTAGCTTAATAATAATATTAATAACGCCGCATTAACGTATACGTTTAGTTGTCTAACGATTAGCCAGCGTCGTTAAATACCCTACAAGCTCCTGTCTTAGTTAGCCAGCTAGCTAATGCAAAGCTTGTCCCATCGGTTATATTAGCTAGCTGGGATGCAAACAGGATTAAAAGGCAGGCGTTAGCTTCTTATCTAGTGCTACAAAGATAATGCAAAGTTGCTGGCTAGCCAGACCGTTTATTACAACAACATGGTGGCAGATGGTTGTTCAGGAAGTTCATGCCAGCTTGCCATTAGCGGTCAGTTACGTGTAATAACCGTTTCAATTATATGGTTATAGCTATCTTACCTCTTTGCAAGATTAATTGTATTGATGTGCTGTGGCTCTCTCTGCTGCAACCCTTTGATTAGTAGTAGACATTTGATTACATGGGATCATGATAACAATGACTAATGACTTGTCTCCAATAATTTCTCTTTACACACCATAGTTTGGCCTCAGCAATTCCGCAGGACTCTACCATAACTTTTCACTGCACTGCTGCTGGACCTGAACAGACTGTCCAGCGCTTCACTGGAGGTGAAGGCAGCACAACCTGGACATTTTCCCCTCTCCACTCTTCCTGATTGCGCAGGTAAACAGAAGAAACACCATGCCACTTGGTCTGGGCAGGAGGAAGAAGGCGTCGCCGTTAGTTGAGAATGAGGAGGCGGAGCCAATCCGGGCAGGGTTAAACATTCCCGGGATGGATGGTGTAGATGGAGGGGGTGTGGGGCTGGGTGAGGGCGCCACCACTGAGGGTCTTCCACCACCCCCGAGCAGCATGCGACCCCGTCTCATCTTCCACACCCAACTTGCTCATGGCAGCCCCACGGGACGCATTGAGGGCTTCAGTAACGTGCGAGAACTCTACGCCAAAATTGGAGAGGCTTTTGGGATCCCACCTGTTGAGGTAAGAGATCTTTCGGTTGAAACGAACAGGGCGGCAATACCACCCTCTATTCAGTTTATTGTCGTCTCACGCGTTGACTCTTTCCTCAGGTTATGTTCTGCACATTGAACACTCACAAGGTTGACATGGAGAAGTTGTTGGGAGGACAGATCGGGCTGGAGGACTTTATCTTTGCCCATATTAAAGGCCAGAGGAAAGAGGTGGAGGTGTTTAAGGAGGAAGACGCATTGGGCCTTACCATCACTGACAATGGAGCAGGCTATGCCTTCATCAAGGTGGACATTTCCAATTAAGAAAGAGCAAGCGCAACAGTTACTTTGTAGCTCCAGGTTCAATGTGTAGATTTGATTTGCTCTGGTTCATGTTTGTGAACTTGTTTCTGACCCGTGCTTCTCTCTTCTCATTATACTTCAGAGAATCCGAGAGGGAAGCATCATCCACCAGATCCACGTCATCAATGTGGGAGACATGATCGAGTCCATCAATGGCCACTGTTTGATTGGATGTCGCCACTATGAGGTGGCAAAGATGCTGAAAGAGCTGCCCAAAGGGAAGAACTTCCTCATCAAAATGGTGGAGCCACTCAAAGCCTTTGGTGGGTTGACATACAACACTGACTGGTCCAAATCGACCAAATGAGTCGGCACACTTTAGGGCAAGGGTTTGAACGTCTGCTTTGCTTGTGTGTGTCTGCGCATCCTTTCTATGTACAGACATGATCAGCCAGAGGTCTGGAGGTGCCAGGTCAGGCTCGGGGACTCAGCTAGGGACTGGCAGGGGGACCCTGCGTCTACGATCCAAAGGACCAGCCACTGTGGAGGAGCTGGTGAGTGGTAGTCACTTGATGTGATAACCTAATCGATTTTTTCATTAGGATAGGGAGCGTCGCTGCAACTTCTTATGGTGCTTGTGAACTTTGATCCCTAGCCCTCTGCCTTTGAAGAAAAAGCCATTGAGAAAGTGGATGACCTCCTGGAGAGCTACATGGGTATAAGAGACAGTGAACTGGGTAAGTAAGTGCAAGTGTGTGTGTGTGTGTGATGATGTTGTCTTAAACATATTAGCAGCACCAATGCCATGATAACTTTGCCACAGATTTTGTGTTGCACATGAACTTTCCGTGACCTATTTGTCAGCTGCCACGATGGTGGAGCTGGGGAAGGACAAAAAAAACCCGGACGAGTTTGCAGAGGCCTTGGACGAGACACTAGGAGACTTTGCATTCCCCGACGAGTTTGTGTTTGACGTCTGGGGCGCCATTGGCGATGCTAAGGTTGGCCGACTGTAACCAGGGAAACTGCAGGGAGAAGTCTGTGTGGGTGCGTGACACCCACAACAAACAGCCCTACTAAGAATCACTACACTACCATTGTGAATAGCTTATTTTTTTCTGTGTACTCGTACAATTTTTTTGTGTAGAGTGTACTATCCACGGGAACAAGGATATTTGGAGAGGGAGAAACTCTCAGACTTTGTGGTCTTTCCTGTCTTATAGTGTTACAAGACCCCCGCTCAATTGATAACAACAGCCAAGGTAATTGTTTAACTAAACACAGGGAAAAGTGCTTCTGGGTGTCTTCCAGAGATCAGAACTGAGTTAGGGGGGACATTCCTGTTGAAAGCTTCACGTCAACCACCATGCCTTTGTTTGTTTGATCACTGCGGAACAAAAAGAGCACTTAAAGGCATTGGGAGAAATGAGGGACCATAGCTCACACAAGCATACTTTTAGGAAGATCTGAGACTTTCCACTTTGCACTGTGTTGTGAAATTGCACTGCACATCACTGGAGTGGCACCCTCAGTGCCTCACCCGACAGCGCTGGGCTTGGCTTCCGCCTGGAGAAGTGCTGTGACTCGAGAGGAAGGTTTGCCGCTGGATCCCAGGCGTCCTTGTAAAGTACTGCTCTGACCACTGTCTGTTACGACTCTTAACCGTCACAGAAGCATGCCTTCTATTATGATTTTTATACTGCTTGTGAGTGACCTTTTTTTTTGTTTTTGTATTGATGGTTATGGGAAGAATTTTGAAGGTTTACAATTGATCCACAGTCATTTTAAGGTCAACAATGCTTGCTCACCACAACGAGACCGGATGCTTGTGGCAAATTAAGTTGACGTATATAGACCACAGCCGCAGAGCAGCAACATTGTGATTTCCACGCCACTCCAGTATTAAAAATACCAGTGTTTATTCAATATTTTGTTTAAGGAATTCTCAATTCCTTTATCTATTTTACTAAGAGGAGAGATTTCCCTAATATGGAATAAGATGGCCTTTTTATTGGTATTTTGAAGTTATGTGCGTACATTTTTGTGGAGTAAATTTTTATTTCATTTGAGGAATGAAAGTAGATTTGTGTAACATTGAGATGTGTTTATTGGCTGTGTTCGAAAAGAGCAAAGACAACATATTCTTGATGTGCAACCGAAGGACTACTTGATAAGAAGTTGGAAAAACACTTTATGCAATTGCACAAACCATGTACCTTTTAATTTTATGATTAATCTGAATTACTGCTGCAGAAATAAACCTACACTTATTATGGGAGTAAAACGACATTATTGTAATTGCGAAAAACAACTTCTTTTTTTTAAAGGCATATTAGACTTTAGATTTCTGTTTTGGAAGAAGTATTGTATGTGATCAATGATTAAGACACTAAAAAAGGCATACATTATTTTCTCATTTGTTGGTGATTTCTATTTTGTAAGAAATATTCACTTAATGTATGAAGATATTTTTGTAGTTAATGGTTTGTAATGGTTTGGTGTGTTTGTCGTTCTTCAGTATTGTGGAAGATTAGATGTTTAATGTCAAACTAGAACACTGTAACACCTACTGAGAAGAACACAATACTTTGATGGATTTATATCACACTGTTTTTAATGTCTTATTATTATGGCAATTATAACGTTGGTATTATGAGCAGAGTCATTTGTCTCTCATATGTTTATTTTCAAGCCTTGGTAGTGAGGTAATTGCTTGCATTCCACCGCAGGGCTTGTAGGTGCTCACATCTCTGGCCGCTCACTTTTATCAAACTGAAAATTAATATTATAAATGCATCACATTGTGTGCTTTTTAAAATTTTAATATGGGTCCTATCCACACAGTGCTATTGGCATATTCAGTAAGCCCTGGACGAAACTTAAGCCCGCAATGAAAATTTTTATAATGTTGTACCAGTATAGTATAACAAATAGAGGTAGTGACACTTTTCTAATGGTAAGGTAACAAGTCATTACCATTCAGAACTGTTTTCCATTAGAAGTGTGGGTGTTTATACTCTCACACCCAGGTGGTCACCTGCAAAATTCATGACCATTTTACTAGGCAACAAATCACTCACCTCGCCCAATAGACGAGTAGAGGCAACGTAATACAATATAGCATGGTCATCTGAGACGGCCTGATCAGCTCTAGGGGTCACCTCTAGGCCCCAGGGCAAAAAGAATTAGATACAGATTATCCCCATTAGAATTAGCGAACCTCTATGTGATCTGCCAAAGCCTGTGCTATTTAGGAAAATGTAATTACACTGTCTGACTTCGTAGGCACACCTTAAACTGTCCGAATACCCAAAACAATTATGTTTACTGCAAGCAAAATGGAGATGACCTGCCAAAGCCCTTGTTGTCCTAGACTCAAACAGAGCATGACATTCACCTTTCTCCGAAACAGGGACACTTCACTACTCGGTCCACTGAACTGGTTGCAGCAATTGTTTATAAAATCGTCTAATAAGGGCTGGTAGCACGGGGGGCCCCTATTTATTGCAACTGAAGTCCTACCTGTTTCCCAAGTCATAGAGCTCTATATCTATTTTGCCCTTAATGCACTGCTGTGTCGCACGTGCACTGCTGTGTCGCACGTACAGGAGTATAGGCACACTTATAATGAGAGCTTAGAGAGAGTTCTCCCAGGTGCTTCAAAGCAGAGAAGATCCTGCAGCCTCACTCGGAATCAGATAGCTGACGATGTCGCGTCCACGAGCCTCTTCCCAGCCAGGAAAGGTTTCTTTGTTCCTGCCTCCTAATGCCTCCATGGGCCTGCGTCCACGGGCTGTGTCCTCGCGCACAGGCTCCATGCTGGAAGAGGAGCTGTCCTGCCCCGTGTGCTGCGAAGTCTTCAGGGACCCCGTGGTGCTCAAGTGCACCCACAGCTTTTGCCGGGCCTGTCTTCAGGAGTTCTGGAACAAGAAGAAGGCCAGACGGGAGTGCCCTGTGTGTCGGATGAAGTGCTCCCTGACAGAGCCCACTGTCAGCTTGGCTTTGAAGAATGTGGCAGACACCTTTACCAGGGAGCAGCAGCAGCAGCAGGCCTCACTGAACGGAGCCTCAGGCATGGTGGGTCTGGAGGTGGGGAGGTTTGAGGTGAAGTGCAGCGCACATGGAGAGTATCTCAAGCTCTTCTGCCTGGACGACACAGAGGTGCTCTGCTGTGTGTGTCACACTTCAAAGAAGCACTATGGCCACCGAGTTTGTCCCCTGGAAGAGGGAGCTCAGGATCTCAAGGTGAGAAGGTGTACATGCATTCATTTAAGTGGTTTGCAAATGTTATTATTTTATAATATTACATATATTTATTTATTTATTTTAACAGCAATAACATAAAACATGGTACAGTATAACATTTATATTTTAACAAGATGGATCATTAATCAGAGAGTGTAAGATATAGGTCTAAAATAAAAAATAAATAAAGATACATAGGTAAATAAAAATCTGAATATAAAAGAAAGTCGATTGAACACAAGATTGAAATCATGAATAATTAAGTACACACGTATATAGGGCTACATACACATGCCTTCAAATTTACATATATTCATGCATGTGGCCCTGAGTGCACATACTGTACCATATGCATGTGGTTAGGCATTTAAAAACTCACCATACGAGAAGGTAACTGCTGCTGAGCATTTATTAACAATTACTTATCAACAATTACTAGAATCATTGGCACAGGACCTTCAGTTGAGCTTAGCATCAAACCTTTGCCAAATGTAACATTTATAAGATTACCCAGTGTTTTCTGTTTTTCCTTTTTCACCCCAGATGGGGCTGAAGAAAGAGCTGATTCCTATGAAAAAAAGCCTGCGTAGCCTGTATGAGGCCAAGCAAGAATGTGATGACACAACTGTGCACATCAAGGTATAAACAAACATGGAGGCAATAGTAACAATGCAACATCAGGTCAAAGAGATGACTGAGATTACCCTTTTGCAAAGTTCTGTATCACAAACAAGGCATCTTTTGGACCAACATTTTAACTGTTGAGGAACAGTTCCACAAGTGGTTTCATCTGTTCTTTGACAGGTTTGTTCCATATTCATGGCCTACCATCAGCGCACGTTAGTTATCTTAAATCAAATGCAGATTGGTGAGAGCCTCTTGACACAAGTCATGGTGGTTTTAAATGACAAAGGGTTGTGTTTTGGTCACTGCGTGACGATAAGGTTAGGGTGGTTTCCCCTGTTTTGCCAGAACCAGACGCAGTCGACGGAGAAGCAGATCAGAGCAGAATTTGAGGAGCTGCGCCAGTTCCTCCAGAAGGAGGAAGATGCCAGGATCGCTCTGCTACACGTGGAAGAGGAGGCCAAGAAGAAGCTGGTGATTAAGAAGGCCGATAACATCACCCGAGACATCCTCTCGCTCTCTATGGCCATTGTTGCCATCGAAAATGATATAGCCTCAGGCGATGCAATTTTTCTGCAGGTAAGAGAACCTGCATGTCTTTTATTTCCCTTGCAAAACAGATACACTCTATCAATTGACACAGTGTGCTTATAACATCTGTATCGTTTCTGTTTCAGAACTACAACAGCACTAAAAAGAGGTCAGTTGTTTCGTATTAAGTGTGGAGGCGCATATTGTTTATTCTGCCCAACCTTCCATTGCTGTAGAGTCTTGCTTTGCTTGTCTGTCAATGCATTAAAGGCTCACAATCATAAGCATTCATTTGTACTTGGTGATAAGCCCTGGTTTACTGAATGCATGTCTCCACAGGGCTCAGATCTCTCCAAGTGACCCAGAGAAGTTTCCAGCAGGTGCTCTGATAAATGAGGCCAAACATATCTGCTCTCTAAAGTACCAGGTTTGGGAGAAGATGTTGGGACTTGTGCAATATAGTAAGCTAACTGTTGAGTAAAAGAACTGTCGAGTGAAATAGTAGTGACTTGTAGTTAACATTAAATTACATGCAGTAACATTCATACAGCCAAAGGAAAAATTATATAGATTCAACAGGGTGGCTCCTGATAGTACATGCCACTAACTGATAGTTGTTTGTGAGTCAGTGATTACAGGTTTTTATTCAGGCCTCTAACATATGCCTAACATAACCCTAAATCATTTCCCTCTCTCCTCCAGCCCCTGTGACTCTGGACCCAAACACAGCCTATTCCTGGCTGACTCTGTCCAAGGACCTGACCAGTGTGTCTAACAGTGGGGCGGTCCATCAGCTCCCAAAGAACCCTGAGCGCTTTGACCACTTTGTGTTCGCCTTGGGCTCCGAGGGCTTCAGCTCAGGTCGACACGCCTGGGAGGTGGAGGTAGGCGACAAGGAGGACTGGATGCTGGGCGTGGTCAAGGAGTCCGTCAACAGGAAAGGTCCCATCTCTGGCTGCCCCGAGGGCGGCTTCTGGATGATGTCCCATTGTGAAGGAGAGTACACGGCAATGACACGACCCAGCACCCCCCTGGTGCTGGCTGGAGGTCTGCACCGGGTCAGGGTGCAGCTGGACTACGACTCTGGAGAGGTGTCCTTCTCCAACCCGGTCAGTATGACTTCCATCTACACTTTCCATGACTTCTTCACTGACAAGCTGTTCCCTTTCTTCTGTCCCGGAGCCAACATCAACGGCAACAACCCCGGCCCTCTCAAGATCTGTCCTGTCAAAGTGGCTGTGTGGAACAGTGCCACCTGGTGAAGCTTACCAGTCATAGCGACAGTGGCGTGGATTCATATAGTGTAGTGCTACAGTGTCACATCAACCAAAACAAAAAATTAGTCTGAAGTGAATGTTTCCTAATAAATTTGAAATGTATGTCAGTTGTTTGTGTCACCATCACAGAGCTCTTTGATTTGATTAAGTAGACCAAAATGTATTTTTATTTTCAAGCATACACTTAAAAAGACTCTTTAAAAATAACATATTCTAAAAAAATAGGTGAAAGATAATGGGGGGCAGGGTTACTGCATGAGTCTACCATGGCACAGTTTTTCCAGTATAGTCTAAGAATGCTCCAGTTTGCTCTTCAGTCAGGGACTGCATCACACTCAGCAGACCAGCCACGCTCTCAGAAGGAGAAATCTCCCCTTGCTAGTCACAAAGACAAATCAAACAAAGATTTCATCCAAACTTTAATTTTCAACTATGAACTGCATTTCCATTTTGTATTCAATGTCTGTTATCCTACCCCTGCTATTTCTATCTGTCTTTTACTGTGTACACATTTTTTTGATAACGTGTAAATACATCAAATAGATTTACACTAATAAAGTAATACATAATTTGCTTTATTTTAATACATGGAGCTCTCAAAAGCTGATTTCAGTATAAGTAGCTGGCAGACAGACTCACCTCTTTCCCCCCCATGTCAGTTTGCACCCAGCCAGGGTGCAGGAGTGCAAACAGGATCTCATCCTTCCTGAACTCCTCTTCCGCACACACGGTCAGCATATTCAGACCTGCCTAAAGTGGAGAAAAGAAAATTGCGGACCCGTGGGGTTAGTCAAGGTAGAGTCCTAGCAAGATAAATAAAGGTGACACAAGGCATACAAGTGACTGATAATGATGACTATGTACAGGGGTCAAAAGTGGGGGTTGGGGGAAGGTGCTGATTGGTGTACTGTGTGTTTACCTTGCTGACGCAGTAGGAGATGACTGGGCAGAATGAGTACAAGGTTTTGACCTTTACCATTGAACCCAGGATGGTGGAGATGTTAATGACAGCTGCCTTGCAACAGGACATCCCTGGTTTCCCAGAAGCCTTTGCTGCTGCCCGCAGATAGGGCAGGAACTCCTAATGACGATACAAAATCTTTTGAGTTCTATTATTTCTAAAGAAAATCCCTAACATAACCCAAATGTTTTATGTTTCGCTAAATGAGACACTTCAAGTCTTCACTGAAGTTGTACGTGTTGTGATCGATGGATAGGACTTTACTTTAATGATAGTCATGGGGCCAATGACGTTGGTGTTGAAGGCATCATTCATGTCCTCTAGACTGGTCGTCTCCAAGGAGCCATGGGGTGCAATTGCTGCGTTGTTCACCAGCAGGTTTAGACCCTTTGTTCCCAACAAAGGGCCCACCACCTGGGCACACTTCTTGATGCTACCGGTGTTTGTGACATCTGTCAGAGAAATTGGAATGCCAGCCATAAGATAAACACATAGATTGCAGATTTAAACATAATATTTAAATACTGAAATATTGAAATATTGAGGACCAAGAAAGGCCGCTAGACAGAAAGTATGGTATATTGTGCTAAAAGTGTGTACCTGTGTGTAATCAATGTTAAAGGCCATCCAGGAAATATACCAAGTAATATTACATTTAGTTACTAAGTAAAGTTATCAGATAGTGCTGAGTTTGAGATGTGGTATATTGGCTCCAATGGGTGAAGCATTGATAAGCAAATGCTTGTAACGATGGTAACTCATTCTGATTGATTGTCCTCCAGGACACTTAAAGTTACCTTACAGAGGCAAAACAAGGAAACAATGCAGGCAATTGACAAACTCATAAATATATTGAAAGTCAGGGTCATGGTTAAAGACGGCTGATCTGGGGTTAATGGATTACATGCCTGAGATTACCATTGGAAAAGAAGAGGGCCCGAAGTGAGAAAGGTGTTATGCTAAAATCTATAGATACCAAGACCCACTGGAAGAAATTGACAGGTGATTGAGTGATGTCTATTTGCATTTTGGGGAGTTGCCAGAACTTGGGGTAGACCTAGAGAAATGTATTTTAAATCATTGACAATGCTGTACCATTCAGTTGTGTTCCTGTAGGCCAACTCGGCTTTATTTGATGCTGAATAAAGCCTGCCCTTCTGAACTTTTCACATTCGACTCCTAGTGTTTGTATTTGAAGTAAATTGTTGCTATCTCTTCC
>JAVQIZ010010076.1:0-87128 GCA_036023535.2 Galaxias brevipinnis | reverse complement strand
ATACAAAGCTAAGCTAACCACGTTCCTGTTAGCTAACTACCTGCATTTGCTATAAATACAGTCCACACCCTCTTAGCTGTGATTGGTTCAGCTAAAGGATATTACAGTTCTAGATAGTCTTTTTAAAATCCAACACAGTTATGGTGTCTGGTTACTCTTTATTCATGATTGCTCAATACCTGGCGATTCATTGTATCTAGCAGTCATAATCCTATTGCGATAAGCAACCATCTGTTTGAGTTTAACAAACCATACTATTTATACAATGTGTCATGTAAACTGAGCTTTTATCATTGAACCTGTCTACAGAGGTGTTTAGCTTACTTCCCAAACAAAACATTTGCCTTTTTCTGCAAACTCTGCATTCTTTCAAAGTACAAACTGTTTTTAAGTAGTATTTGATGCACATTAACATTTGGTTGGACCTCACTAACATTATTGAACTTACTATGCAATATGAGCAACCTTAGAGCTCCCGAAAAAAAGCTCTGCTAGAGATTCCAAGCTCAAGGGTGACATAACTTATACCATTAGAGTCCCAATACTTCTGTACAGTGTTCCTGAAAGTATACAATTAGTGTACTCTATATCTACATTTAAATACTGTGACGGCTATGTCACCTGGGGGGCACTGGTCGGGTCAGCACATTAAGCCAGGGTGGAGTTTACCAAAATGATGGTTTATTAACTGCTGGAGTGACAGGGAGTGAAGGGTAATCTAAACTTGAACAGCCTTCATGGGTATGGTTCCTCTCTTACCCAGAGCTCATGCTGACAGCCATCCTTTAGTATGTGTCCTGACTCCCGACTGATCCTGGGTGGGTTGACTGTGGAGAGAAAGTGGGAGAGCGTAAAGTACACTATTACAACTGCCCCGTACTGTTAAGTTGGTATTGGGCACACTTCATCAGTGCTACTCTCACACAGTCAGTCTGGAGCATGTTCTGTACTGTCCTGGGTACAACTTTACTTTATGCATGGCTTATGACTTTCTTACAAGACCTAAATTTGACTGCTGAGTCCAATCTGCATGCAAAGTTTGTCTAGAATTGTATTTGAAACATTTTTAATAATTTATAAAGATTTTACTTATATGTGAAAGAGTTTCCAAAGTTATCGAAAGAAGACCTCTCTTTAAGTGAAATAACGCTGCTCCACAGTATCATATTGTCTTATATGCTAACTATTCAAGATCTGTGAAATATTATTTGTCTGTTATGCAACTGTACAGTTAGTGTTGATTACATAGGTTCAGTTTGTTCATCTTTGACAAATACTACTACATACTATATGAAAAAAATTATATTTCTAGATCTACACTAATGTTGTATGTAAGACTGAATATCTGTAACCAAATGGTATGTATGTGTGCTAACATGCTCACCGTTTGCTAAGGTTATGGATGTGTACAACCTTTTTGTAGAAATTAACCAACAGGTTTTGACACTGCATCAGATACATATATCTAAAATTGGTTGTTATACTGAACAAAAACAGCATTTTTGTTGTTTCCATGCTTCTGTTTCATGCCTGGTTCTCTCACTTATTAAATAAATAAGAGATGTTGTCTTTGATGGCTGCTCAACAAAGAGAGAACTGTCTTCAGCTGTAACCTCTCCGCACCGGAGTCTGGAACATGACACATGTCAGGCTATGATAAATGGTGCAGAGTCTCAGTAATTTCCCCGGCAATGCCCTTGAGATGCCCAAGACCCTGATCGCAAATGTTATTGTTGAATTAAACTATAAAAAGAAATCCGTCCTCATGACATGATATGAAACACATCTAGAAAGAAAGATTTAAAAGAAAAACTAGCATTAATATAAATATATTATAGCTCAGAAAAAAATTAAGAGACCACTGCATAATTATCAGTTCCTCTGGTTTTACTATTTGTAGGTATGTGTTTGAGTAAATAAATACATCTAAAAATATTCTCTAAATTAATTACGTTTCTCCCAAATTACAAATACAACTACACATTTTGTAATTTAGAGCATTTATTTTCAGAAAATTAAAACAGGTCAGAATAACAAAAAATATGCAGTGCTTCCAAACCTTGAATAATACAAAGAAAACAAGTTCATATTGATTTTAGAACAACACAATACTAATGTTGTAACTTAGGAAGAGTTAAAGAATCTATATTTAATGGAATAACCCTGATTTTCAGTCACATCTTTCATGCATGCATCTTTTTGGCATGCACTCCACCAGTCTTTCACATTGCTGTTTCGTGACTTTATGCCATTCCTGGAGCAAAGAGTCAAACAGGGTGGCTTTGTTTGATGGCTTGTGACAATTCATCTTCGTCTTGATTACATTCCAGAGGTTTTCAATGGGGTTCAGATCTGGAGATTGGGCTTGGCACAACATGGTCTTGATCTGGTGGTCCACCATCCAGACCTTCGTCGACCTGGTTGTGTGGCTTGGATCATTGTTCTGCTGGAAAAAAAACAATCCTCAGAGTTGGAGAATATTGTCAGAGCAAAAGGAAGCAAGTTATCTTCCAGGACAATCTTGTACGTGGGCTTGATTCACGCGTCCTTCTTAAAGGCACATCTGCACAATCCCAGCCTTGAAGCACCCCCAGGTCAACACCGATCTGCCACCAATCTTTACATTGGGTGCGAGACACTGTGGCTGGTAGATATCTCCAGGTCTGTCTAACCATCAGAGATGACCTTACTCCAGTCCTCTATGTTCCACTCCTTATGGTCTTTTGCAAACTTTGCTTCCCATTGATGAAGAGCTTTTTTTTTTTAGCTTTGTACAACTTCAGCCCTGCCCCAAGGAACCTGTTTCGAACTGTTCTCGCTGTGCACTTCACCTGCCGTTTGACATTCTTTTTGTAGGCCATTTGCTGTCATCCTTGTGTTGTTGAGTGACGTAGGAATGAGTTGGTTGCTCATCTCGGTCAGTGGAAGAGTCGTCGTTGCCCTCTGCCATTCTGTTGCCTTGTTGTCCCCAATGTCTGCTGCTTGACCTTGTTTGTATGAACGTCAGTCTTTGGAATTATATGAGTGGAACCAACTTGATGCTCCCTCTGCCAGTAAAGCCAGAATTAATCCCTTATTTTCCTCACTCAAAACCTTTCTTTTCAACTTTGGCATGGTAAATAGTTATCTTTGGATTCCGATTACTTTTAAAATACTGCTGGGATAGTGATGACCACAGCAGTGGTTTTTATTGTTCAATGTGATTTGGGATAGGTAATTACCGAGGTACAATGAGGTGTGTCTGCAATGGCTGCCATAGAGATTATAATTCAAGAAACACTTGGAGTGGTCTCTTAAAATTTTATAGCGCTGTATATATTTATATTTATTTATTGGTTTCATTGCAATATTGTCCAATATTGTGCCATCGAAACCTTACAAATGTCTGGCAAATCATCGTAGAACATTACTACAGTTACACAGACCTACTCTCACACCTATACTGTAGGTACCACTAGGTACCACCTTAGCCTGATAGCAAAGACTAGTTACATACTTACTTCTAAACAAGGCAATTAACAAACATTGATAACAGTTTTTCTGCTCTTAAACTACTCTTTAGACAAATGTCACCATACATGTTACTGGTAATTTTCCAAGCAAGTCATCCAAACCAACGGTTAAACAAATTTTTTTGCAGTTCATTGTACTCTATGACAAATAGGTCTGTGGAAGATTTTAATTGGGAGGGAGGATGGGATGGGATGGAAAAACAGATGAGGCCGTCACACCACTCTGCAGGGAGAGGCAAGGTTTTGTCCCCCATCAGCCAGTCCTATCTATAACGCCATGAGAGTGCCACTTGCCTCTGCTGTCATCCACACAGTGCCAAATGGGCCCCCAAATGCAGAGGAGGATCTTCCCTGTTCAACACGGGGTCCAGCAACTCGTCAATGGGACGCTGCATGTACATTTCATGCACTAAATATTTTTTTTATTGTTATTTTAGGTTTTTACATTTATGTTTTTACTTTGTACAGCACCTTGTAACTCTGGTTTCGAAAGGTGCTAAGGTGCTTTATAAACAAAGTGTACTTATTTATTACTAACTTACTACTAGTGGCACAAAGTGCAATTAGGTGTGGCACAAAATTTTTTTTTGTCTCACAAAATGGAAAAAACAAAGGTTATGTGTATAACCAGGTTCTTTTGAATGAAAGGACGGAGATTCCATCCTATGGGAAAGTACGATTGGGCACCTCTCTTCTGTAAACCAATAAGGTGGCTTGTAACAAGGCCAGTGCAACACATTGAGCCTCACGGAACTTTCACGTACTGAACTATAAATCGAACGTGTCTGCGTCATCTCGTCAGAAAGCTCACCATCAATTCTTCAGCATTTGGTGCAGGAGTTGTAAGGAGTCTCCGACCTTTCAGTCGGAGAACCTGGTTATATACGTAACGTCTTCGTTCTTTTTTTGTTCAATACAAATAACTCCCTCTTATGGGAGACATTTTTTTCCAACGCCCCATAGTACAGAAGAGCAAGTACCCCAAGAATGGCTGGCAAGCCTTTCCATTACCCCTTATTGTCCCCACTCAGCATCACCTGCACCAGTAACAGCACCATCACATCCAAGTGATAATACGCCATTAAAGTGTGAGTGTCTAGCCTAGCTAGATCACTACTGTCTAGGGTCTTGGGGCACAACACAAGAAGCATGCTCAAGACGCAAAATCGGAGTTTGGTCTTAAAGTCACCTTAGCATCCCTGGGGGCAAACTGAATACATGAAGGATGCACTAAAAAAGCATGCAAATCACACCTGCAATGGCTTGAATTGAGCCGAGACAGCCCATTTAACACTATAACCAGGTCCTAGGATGGAGTAATAGATTTGGACAAAGCCTGCGTACACATTTCAAAAAATTTAGTACCAAAGGGTAAACACCAACTGTTTTGATGTTAAACTCATAAAGCACTCTGAAATAGCTGCCAGGTATATGGAAGTCTATAGCAGCCAGTCAATTTCAAGTTAAGTGTGCATAATCTGGGTCATAAATAAAATCCAAATGCAAAAGATGTGTTTGTGTTTTTATTTTCATATTGGTGTACAGCCACTGTATGCTTAATTTAAATTGAAAAAGCGTCCGTTTGACTTTTAGTTTCACATGGCCTGAAATAAGATATAGTAAGCAATCTGAATTGCAATCTCATTATTGCTTTAGCATTCTCGAGTTTGACTTTTCATTTGAATTTTGGCCGCTATAGACTTCCATACCAGGTAGACTTTTATTGTGGAAAAGCTGTCCCTTTTCACAGACTTTTTACTGAATAATCGCCAAGTCACCTTTGAAAGAAATCAGCTTGAACTCTGTGCACCGTGTCAGTTGAGCCACCTGGGAACCACAATAAAAACGGATCTTCTCACCTTGACCAGAAGAGACAAGAGAAGAGGATGAGGGGGAAATGCATACCACAGTTCTTCTGGCCACTCATGATCTAGCGCATCCTGACCCAGCGGCACGTATATTTGTCAGAGAGAGAAATAAAGAGTGCACTTTGCTTCTACCCACGAGACGAAGAGAACAATGTGCGCCCTTCTGAAGCATGACCAGTTTTCTGCTACCACCACTGGGTGTAACCTCCACTCCCCTAAGAGGGGATTGCTTCCTTAGAGGTGTGCTCCTACGTTGAGGTGCCCTAGAATGTGCGTCACCAGTTGCAATAATGGGTTCACTGTGCTTCACAACCATAACTTTTTTTTGATAGGCTGTGCAATCGCCTGGAGAGTGTCACGCCCTGCCAATATCCGAATGCTACTACAGTTGTATCCTCAGTCCAGTGCATGCAGGACCAGTACATGCTGGTTTTGCAGCCCCAGAAGAGACCATGCCAACACCAGCTTTACAGTGAGAAGTAATTGATGTGGGCTGAGCATAAAGACTCATCTCATACACCGTTTACTGTTCACCCTTCCAGGATGCCCCCCCTCCCCATCTGGTCAGGGAGGCATCTGTAGTGATCACCTTCCTGTTTAGGACCCGTCCCATGGGAGAGACGTCCGTTAAAAGCAATGCGTTGTGGCACAGAGCTTGCGCTAAAATGCACCAACACCTTTAGGTTTAACTCTTTTAAAGGATGTCTTACTCTGGTTGCCAACCAGCAGGGAAAATCCCTCAATAACAGAAGACTCAGCCACACTACGGCTGTCATTGACGTCATACGATTGTTGAGAATCAGCTACTATGTCCTCTTAGAAATAAGCACTGAATGTCAGTAAAAGCTACTTCCAAAAATATAGTTCAGTCAGTACAACTTACAGTTTAACAGTTTATTGCAATACATGGCAAATACATTGAAGTATGGGGTCATGGGTCTGCTGCTCTGATTGGTTTTATACAAACGCTAAGGGAACAACCACTGGTAGGGAGCAGATATCTGTAGAATCCCCATCGGATACAGTGCAACAGACCCTAAAAAGGTAGAAGCTTGGGTGGAGGTGGGCATCAGCAAGAGCAGGAGCATAGTGGGGTGCAGCAGCAAGTAGAAGCATGGTGTGGTGCAGCAGTGAACGAGAAGTTGTAGGAGCAAGTGTGGTGAGTGACTGCGGTGATTGATTGATGTGACGTGGATAAATGCTGCGTCTGAGTTGCCTGCCTGGACTAGCTCTGCCAAGGCATCGCCTAATTTTTCTGGGCAGGTACCAAATACCAGTACCAAACGTTTCCCCCACTTTGAGAGTAAAAACTGAGCGCACATTAGCCAATCGTCCAGAGCAGCTCCAACTATGCTTTCAGACATTTGGTGAAGGTGTGAGGAGCTAGGAAGAGCCTGAAGGGAAGAACATTTAATGTAGGCCAGACCATGAAAAGCAAATCTCAGATATTTCATGTGTGCAGGACATATCTGGACGTGAACATTTTCATCTTTCAGATTGACGGTAGTAAACCAATCATCTTTTTGCATATTCGTCATGAGCTTTTTGATTGTGAGCTTCCTGAACCTGAGAAAGGCAGGATGACTGTTCAACTACCTCAGATCAAATATGGGATGCAGCCCCAGTCTTTGGAAAGAGGAAATAGTGGAAATTTAACCTACTCTGAGTAGCGCTCAAGGTCACTCGCTCTATCGACTTTTTCTGCCGGAGCGAATCTATTTCCCCCTGCAGAACAGACTTGAGCTACATGGACACCAAGAACTCTATGATGCCTCTGAAAAATGGGGGCAGTTCCTAACACTGGAGCCACGCTCCAGAGTCAACAACACCCAGCTCCCCACCACAAACTAAGAAATGCTGGGTTATTTGAGCTACCAAAATGCGGGGTTGAACACATCCCAACACATCTTGCTGGGGTAAACAAGCAACCCGCAGTGTAGTTGAAAACTGTATGAGAAAGTTATTGGGTTCATTGTTGAGGAAGAGTGGTCTTTCTTCTTGGCAAAGCTGTTTGACCCATACCTCTGACCTGCTTCCAGAGCCCGGGAAGGTTTAGGTTTCGGAGGTGCAGTGCTCAGGAGTCTCTGCCTTGCACATGCCCTCGTCAGTACCCTAGGTACGGTCAAGGACGTAACAGCAGCAGATTCTTTGGCTGCAGGAGGTAGGACACAGAGCCTCCTCAACCAACTTCCTCTACTCCATATGTTACCCCAAACGATCCACAGCCCTCCCGATGAGGCTGGCCGGGCACCATAGGCTCATTCTAGATAGGCTCTCTTGTCCTTCACCTGGACACGCACAGACATCCAGCCACAACTCATCCATGCCCCGGTAGCTCCGTAGCCCTCCTGTAAGGTGCCATAGATCTCACGCAACTGGAGCTTAGGCAAGCATGCCCCTGGGCTTTCACCCTGGGGCCGCTGGATCCCTCGATCACATAGACTCATCTTCCTCCACACTTGTGGCCAGGGGGATGAAGAGGGTGGGTCCTCGGCACCTTTCCTTCCTGGAGGAAGAAGTGGTTAGACTCAATGGAGTGATGTCCTCCATTACTATGTTGTGTGTTGCCTGTAACAAGGACAACACGCTCCAACGCCTGCTTCCTCCTCTTGGAATTTGGCTTGTTGACCTATTACAGTGGAGGAGAAGCCTTCCCATTTGAGACGAAAGGCGGAATCCCACACAGCGAGATAATCACTAGCAATCCATGCTAGCAAAACAGCCAGGTTACATACTTAGCTTGCTAATAGCAAAGGGCCAAGCTAGCAAAGAGCTAAGAAGAAAACCTACCAAATACCACCACCAAACCCTGTACCGGCCCTCAAACTGCTTTGGTGAAAAAGGGGTATCTGAGACTGGAGCCAAAAGCACAAAAGGAGCAGATAGTCTTCTTGTTACAATTGATTTTCACGCAGACCAGAAGCCGTGCTCTTGACTGCTGAAGAATGGCTTTCTGAGGAGGTGACGCAGGCTCGCTCAGTTTATAGGTCGGCACATGAAAGTGCCACGAGGAGCGAACTGTCTCACTGTCCTTGTTATAAGGTGCTGTGTTATTTGTTTTCAGAATAGAGGTGCCCGATCAGCCTTTCCCATAGCAAGGAAACAACAGTACGGTTCTGATTTGCCAAAATTTGGCCCTTACACAGGCTAGTCAGAAGTGGTTACTCCAACTCCTAGCAGTCAAATACCTGTGTAACAGATCAATATTACAATATATTTGCATTAAGAGAAACTATTTTAAAAACAGATGCAGTTCACATAATCAGCTAACTGCGAATTCTCCTGATAAACAACAGTAAACAACGGTAAATTTTCCCAGAAATCCCATGAAATTAATTGTATTGCCACATTTAGTGTGACAACATGGGCCTTTGGTGATAAAGTCAGGGATGCACTTATTTTATCTACCTGACTTGTAGTTTTTACCTTCTTTTTTTGTAGGCACGGTTTTTTGTAAGTCACTTTGGATAAAAGCATCTGCTAAACTAATGTAATGTAATGTAATGTAATTCGGTTGCACAAAATGCATTCGTTGCCAACAAAAGACTTTCAGGGCCAGCATGTGGCACGAATGCCTTTTGATGGCGCGTAATGTCAATTTGAGTACAAACAACTACTTAGTATATCAAGTAGATGTGCTAGGTAGATGCAACGTCACATTGTGACGTTGCCCATGTTGTCACACTAAATGCAACTCCGCCCCACAGAATATAATTTTGTTCTTTGCTGGTTGTTTAGACAAAATTATCATTTGAGCGTCTCACTATTTCCTCCACAAAATTAAAACTGTAATTGAATTTAGTCATTCACAAAATTAAAATAGTGTTGTTTTACTTGGAAAAGAAAGAGAAATATAGTTTTTACATTTTGTGAGACAAAAGGCATTTTGTGGCACACCTAATTGCATTTTGTGCCAGTATGGCGACCTATATGGCACCGCTTGGCTTTTTTACCGGCACTCGCTATGATGCCAGGCGGCCCCCACAAATCCTCTTCACAATGCTGGACACCGCCACAAGGATACAAAAATTTACCAACCTGGGGTGAAACGTAGGCGTCAAAATTATTTCAAACTATGCATGAATTTGTGTTACAGAATAAGAAAATAATAATACAATTTGGTTTGCAGTAAGTCCTTATCACAAAAATGATAGTCCTGACAAGTTAAAATTTCACATGATTATTATAGTTAACTGAAAGATCTTAAAGATCAATGTTTCATGTATTTTGTTTCATAGCTATCAAATAAACATTCTTATTTTTCTAAAGGATTTCTAAGTTGGAAAGAAAGTTTTTGAAATATGGCCTCAGTTTGACTATATCTGCTCAGCTGGCTGCCTTCAATTTTATACCTGCAAAGTTTCAATCTAAGCCTTCTCTAGCTCCTTGAACATTCAGTGCCCCTACAACCCCCCCACACTTTATTCTCCCTTTTCCAGGATTACTCGTACAGACTGCACTTGTGCTGTTATTTTCAACCTTGGTGGACTGGGGGTTTGGTATGTATTCTGGAAATACTTCAAAGAAAAGCAAAAAGGCAGCAATTTTATGCTTGAATATCCCTCTGACTAAATCCATTGATCATCCTTGGGGTTCCTGTGAGAGAGGGAGTGAAATGGAGAGGCGTGTTTTATCCTCTAATAACTCCTACCTTCACCCCTTCCTGCCTCTCCGTTGTTGTGTTGTTGTTGGTCGCACCTCTGCTATATTCCTTGGAGAGCTGGTGAGATTGAAGTTATTTTATGCTTCAGCTCCCCGGGCCCCAATTTGAAAACTCTGCGTGTCAGTTTTCACACAATGCTGTCATATGGCATGGAGCATTGCAGCTTTTTATTTTTTCACCAACTATATCTTGTGGAGGATTCTCCACTTGTGACATGTAGGTCAAGTGAAGAAAGCTAGCCTAAGTTAAGTACCGAAGAAGAAGTAATTTTTGGTGCCGATTATGAATATTTCTAATTTGTTAAATTGGCTCTATTTGTACTCTTTGACTTTGACTTTCAAGCTACCATGCAGTACTTGGTTAGTTGCGATAGGACTAATGAAAACAGTATGTAACTGTATGCAATTATTGTTTTATTGAATGTTTTTGAGCTGAGTGCACACGCACGGCAATGTGGTGTGATTTGAGGGTAATGTGGTTGATTTGGCATGGGGGTGTTGGATGCATTTGTACGTCTGGGGCATAAGTCTGATCTGTCTATAGTTTGATGGCCAGAACAGGCACCTTTCAGACACCTCTCCTCACCTGCCAACATGTTCTGTCTCAGGCAGACTCAATAAACTGGAGCTAATTGGGAGATGATGACAGACAAGCCAGGCTCAATTTGCAGCGGTTTGGAGACGACCTATTTACTTTCCCTCTGTGGCTCAGGTGAGCCCACATGCTTTTCTGCTCCTTTCCCCCTCACCTCTAAACACACATTTGGCTCCTGGTGTTACACTATCTGATGGAACATTGAAACACGCCACCCAAAAACAAACAGTGAGTGCACTGCATTCTTTAAAAGTACATGCTGGTTGCGCACATTTTTCAACTGCTCTGATGAGATCGAACATATTTAGTCTGTGTTGAAGCAAGTACATGCTGGTTAATCAGAACGACTGCAGAGGAGAGCCGCAGAAGTGCTGTAATACTTAAGTTTTTTTTTTCTATAATGGAACTGTACGCTTTCATCAAGATGACAATGAATAATAGGATAATCCTACATCTATGTAGAACGTAAGACTAAACTGTGTTTACATTGCAAAGTTCGTGTTGGAAATTCATTGAAAGATGCTTCTCAAATTTGCACCAAACGATTGAAAACACATGCCACTGATTGTTTGTAACCATTTCTCTAATAATGCCATTCATTTCCATATTTCAGCTTTTTGACTCACTCCGGCCCTATTCTGCTGTTTTGATCTTTGAATTCAGAACTGAAATACATTCTTTTATAAATAGGCCAAAATCATTTTATGTCATGGTAATAACTTTCTTTCCCAACGCTTGATTGCAGAAGCCCGAGCCTTGACACTTGTGATGCACTCTGCCAAGAACATTAAGTATCCGAAAGTGATAAAGCTTCAATTTGCTAGACCATTAGACTAATTACTGCAATAATTAAGTAACTACTTGATTAGAACTAATGGGTACCTAATTATCCTGGAAGAAAGGATCAGGTGGTAATTAATAGAGTCAAGCTGATGTCTTCTGACTTACCATCCCTTATTACCAGACATAAGGGATTGAAATGGGTAAAAAACAAACAGTGCCATTTGAGTGTTTACCTAGCCTCCTGTAGCTGAGACAAACAGTAGGCTATTATGAACAAGTATAGATCGGTGGATTGATAATGATATCATGAACATGTCAGAACTAGATAAAATCTTCGCCAGTGCTTTAATATTTTTTCCCATAGTAATTGATGGGATTTTCTGTGTTGCATGTTTAAAATGTTCTTTACATGAACCATGAATGGATCTCCTGCATCTGAGCTTCCATGAGTCATTGTCGTTTAATTACTTTGCTATATGTTTCTTTGTATTATCTTATTGTACTTGCAATTGTATTATTTTGGCCAAGTGCAAAACTTATAAAAATGTTACAATCTTTTCTTTTCGAAATTAATAATTGAATGTGGGTTAAAATCACATTTCACTGTGGTCATTTTCAAAATAGAGAAACAGGAATTGAGACAAATCTAAAATTTATAGAAAGATATCATTTGCATAAAGTGTATTATCTAAACATATAGGCTTAAAGTAAGGGTGTTGAAAGGTCATTAAAAATGTAGTAGATTGAATACAGAACACGGGCATTATCTGTCAATCCATCAATCTGCTTATTACCTACTGTATAATTGTTATAAGATGGGTAGCAGTCAAGCCTGGTCTGCATATAATATGCATGACATGGAATGTAAAAGTAAAACCTGACCATTTTGATGTATGATTCTTTTTTTGTATTAATGTTTGAATAATGAGTGTCTGGAGGGTGGCCTGTTTGTTAAAATAGAGAATTGAGATATACATTTTTATGAGAACTTCTAATACATTTGCTTTATGTATTTAAAAAGGAAAGAGTAACCACTATCTGCATTACCATTATTAATACAGTATTTGTTCTGAATATAGAATGATGGATTAGACGAAAAGGGCCACTTTACCCTTTACCTTTACCCTATTCAGGTTAGAAGCCCATTTGAAATAATCATGATACAAAATCACATACCAGCACAATTTACAGAATTATTATTTACCAGGAAGGTTATTATTTCTTTTGTTTCCCCTCACATTTAAATTGAAATGGATGAGTAAAGACATTTACATTAAACTAAGTCAACTTACACTTTACAAAACATAATACAACGAAAACAAAATAACATGTCAATTTTACGAATATGAACTATGAACGGCAGATGCTGGTCTTGGTCAGCTACAATATGCTTCACATTCATTGTAATCAATGGCTCACAACCTTCTAGACATTTTGAGAAAGGCGCTACGTCAACAATCATGTCACTGCAGACCCAGGACTGATCCAAGGAGAGTGCTTGTGCAACAGATCAGAGGACATTGAGGTAGAGGATGTGTGGCCTCCAGCTACCAGCTCCTCTGAGAGCCCTATCGAGGGGTTTTAACAAAATGAGTAGTAAGGACACATCTTCAATATCTGTATGTTGTGTCCAATGTCCCTGAGAGCAGGTGCCTTTCATGTTGAGAAAAGCGTCCAAATAAAGCACTCTCAGTGGTTTCCACTAGGGTAGGTTGTTGGACAGTAGGGCTCACAAAACAGCAAGTGTAGTGTCAATTAGTCAAGTGTTTATCATTCAATCTCTGAGATGCCACAGCCCTCTGCTTTTAACAGAGATAAGCACAAGGCTATTTGTAGCCAAGTGCCGATAGTGAATGCGTCTTTTGTTGATTCTTTCAATTATGATTCTTGGCTAAACTTTCTTCCTTTACTCTGTAGTTTAGTACACTCTCTTGACGTAAGATGTAATGTTGTACAAGATCTCTATCTATTCTAGATAGGTATATTCCTTTTTTTAGCTTGTTCCTTCCTGCCTCTTAGCTCAGTGAGAGCACTGAAGCTAGATTGGAGCGAATTGATATGCAGTCTAATCAGCTTCTAGGAGCTGATGTGATGTAAATGAAACTAATTAGGGAAATGTCAAACATAATTAATAAAACAGGTTTAAGTTACGAAAACACTTGTCAGCGGAATGAATGAAGATTCCCCCGTAGTCTCCCTGCTGATACCCTCCCTTTTTTTTGCTGCTGTTCAATTAAGTCTTGAATCGTTCCTGAGTTACCTCTCCCTTCTCACTTTCCCTTTACCGACACTCCCGTTCTCTACCCTTTCCAAGCCCGCGCGTGGAGACTGTAGGAAAAGGGGGGAGCCACCGTCCTGTGCAGGGGAAATAAATGTGCCTGTCCATCCACCGCCTGGACGAAATTAATTGCAGACTCCTCATCCTGTCTTGGTACAACAGGGGCATTAACATAAGCAATTTGCGTCCGACTTCTTCTGCTGGCTGCTTAATAGAGCATCGGACCTGGCCGATAAGGCTCGAGGTCCCTGATGCATTAGCATTTTCATAATATCAAAATATTATAGCGCAGTGATTTGCTAAAGCCCATTCATTATTGATAAGAACAAAAGGTTTTATAAATTACAAAAGGGGAGCATGACCTATAATTACGGCAAGCAAATTAGGGTGTGCAGTAAAGTCAGTTACATTTTGAAGGAAAATAATGATCCTGGAGACCTTTTTTCCTTTCCCTCAGGATTGGGAAAATAATAGATTCCTTTACTTGTTCACGTGGGGTTGAGGAGCGTACTCGTCGGATCACGAGGCTCAGTGCCTTCACAAGAATGGGACCAAGTGTCTCTGGCCCTTAGGGTGCAGACAAACCAGTAGCCTTTGGACTCCCCATCAGTTGTTTCCACATGGGTGCACCAAAGTAGAGCGTGGAATAAGCCACAACGTTTTTGCCAATCACAAGTCAATTTAACACAATGTACATTCTGTGTCCAATGTGCATTCAATGTGCTTCTGGTATTTTCAATCTGCACACATCAGCATTTAGAGCACACACTATGTACACAAACTCAATTTGGACTCTAAGATAACTAGAAAATTACGAAGTTGCACTGTCTATGGAATGTTACTGCCATTATTTTGGAGATTTCCTTTTTTAGTTGTTTGATAATTGGTAGTTGCATAATATGAAAATATAAAATTAGGTTGAGCATACCATTGTCTGAAGGGATGCTAGGAATTACCCTGACCGCATGCAGGACAACTATGCTATGTACATGGACCATAGTGGAACGTCTTTTAATGGCTTCTTCAAATATGGCCAACTGCCTTACATTAATTGATCTATTTGTGCTTTAATGCCAGTACCAGTACCTTGTTTTGTTTATTTTAGTTGTGAAGTCACTGGTGCCTGCGTCTTAGAACAGAGAAATAATATGATTTGAGAAAATCTAATCCATTAAATTTGTATTTATTATTATTGTATATTTCATGGATTGTATGTATTTATTATTATTAAAAATGACTAAAACCGAACAATGTGTTCCCGCATTCTCAGCAGAGCCCCCCCAAACCCCCACCCTGACTACCCCACTTATGCAGTCACACAAAAACTATTTTCAGTTTCTTAGTACTGTAATGCAACTGAAAAGATCAACTATTCTCATTCTATTCTCATACTTGCCCCTGTAAGTTGGGCTTACTTGATTGTCCCTTCTAATCATTGCCATACTGTGTCCCAGAGTGCAGCAGCCTCCTTATCATTCATTAACCTCTAGCTATGATGTAGTTCTGCCCTCCCTAAATTCAATCACACAGTAATTGATGGCATTGAATACATTCTCATGTTGAAACAATGACCATGTGGGGGAATATAGTGTAAGTCCATTGGCCAGCTTAAGGGGACACCATTTTTTCTCTCTTTGGTGCCACTTCATCTAATTTCCCTGTGCAGATAAGAATTAATTAGCCTGCTTATTTTGCTTGGTTGTGGAGAGACTCCCCATCTGGAGGGAAGACAGTCCTCTGTGTGTCTGATTAATGGCATGGAGAGACAGTTGCCACTTGTGCTCTGCCACTGCAGCCTTGTAGTTTGGCCCAGGTCAGACAATGCGGCAGGCAGCATGATGCTACTCTCTGTTCCAAAATGCACACCTTATTTTCTTCAACCGATAGCAACCACAACAACTAGTCCAGCCAAAGCCGCAACAGACAAAACCCGTTGACACAAGTGCACACTATCTTTTAAATTTAGGTAATGCCAGCAAAGTAAATTGTTAAAGGAAAATTACAATTTACTGATGTTATGATTTGACAAATTAGGCCCAACGTCATTATCTGTTACTTAAAAGTAAGACATTGTCAACATTCATGGAAGTTACCAATTAAATCACGTAATCATACTTATTGTAGAATACAGAACTGAAGCATACTACTTTAAAAAAGCCTTAAAAAAGAAATTAAAAACATCTTCCCCAAACCAGCTCTGTTTACGACTGACTTGAAAAACACCAACAGCTCCGAAAGTCGATTGCTTAAAACCACGTGCTTTGAATAAGCATGAATCCAGTTGCTCCTCCCAGTTATGTTGCTACCAAGGTAAAGAAAAAAGAAGGGCAGGGTATCTTTTATCCCACTGGAGCCTTGACTCATTTGTCACTGTGGTGTCAAAGGGAAGATGACATTTACAGCCCCATGAAGTGACTGCTTCCAGCTTTCTAGGCATCCCTCAAGTAATAAATGTTTACCTTTAAGAAAGAGGTCTGTGGGCTTAGGTTTTTCCCTTCCATGGTGAGAACGTCCCATTGCACATGGGGTGCTTATTTTCTCCACCTTTCACTCACTCTGTCAAGCAGAACCAGATTAATGACACAATTTGTCCAACAAATCATATTAGTGGAAATAGAAAGTAAAGTGAAACAACTTCTAACTTGCAATGAAAGCTGTTCATATAAAACATAATGAAATTAAACATGCTAAATTGTTGGGGAAAGGATATAGGGTGATCATTTGTTTAAAGAAAGACTTCATATAAGCACAATGAGTAAGACAAAAACAATGAAATGATTAAGACTCAAGCTGTATTATACAGCTGAAACATGACAGCCCTGCAGTTTGAAGGATATGCAATAGATCCGATAATTGTGTTACCAAATGTTTTTGCATGTGCTCACAATATATTTTCTTAACTGGACTATTCAAATAGACATTCAACAAGTTTATTTTTTTACACAATTGATCACATCCTCTGACACCATACCTAACTCTTTCCCAAGTGCTTTCACAAGACAACATTGATGATTATATGTAACAAATTGTCAGAAAACAGCTTATATCTTTTATCAAGGTGGCTGGCTGCGTAATACATTCTCTTTCACTTCGAGAGAAGAAGTCCTTGAAAAATCCCCTAGACAAATAACTAAATGCTATAATAGCCTCGATAGTTAAATAGGTTTAAAAGAAAATACCAAGAGATAAAAAAATGGCTTTGAATACCAGAATATGAGTCATTGGCGGCCACTTTTCCCAGATAGCACCAAAATCCTCTCAGATTTGAAAAGAGCTCTCATAGTATTAGGATGGACTACAGAGGAGGACAGGGTTTCAGATGAGGTGATAATAGTCTGTTTTAATTACTGGCTTGGTACTCATTCACAGACAATTACCAAGGTGGGGGTTGGGACGTGTATCTATATAAGTATCATAGATGTAATATAATTAATTAAAACCTAAATTATTGATACAGTATAAACCTCATCTACTAATCTAGTTCCCAAATAGCTGATGAAAAAACATGTTTTTTTGTTCTAAAATAGGTTACTATGACCTATCATGGGGTTGGGACATTTAGATGGGGAGAGTCTGAGGGAGCGAAAGACAGGGACCAGGAGAGAAGCCTTCCTGTACTGACTGCGTGTTAGATGAGGTTGCCGGGCTGTTATCTGCTGATCCCAGAACTTCCCCTGGAGCGCTGGAGTGGGTCGGTCTCACGTAGTGCACCCTGCACAGGGACCGTGCTGCCGGCTGACAGGAAAGCTCGATTAGCGCTTCACAAAGAGGCCGATAGAGTGGAGCGCTTCCTCAGCCAAAGGGGGTTTGTCCGGAGAACACACTCCAACGCCTCCTTCCTGACAGGGGACGGCGAACAACACCCACGCTTGCTGGCCCACCTCGGGGACTGCGTTATGGATTTGAATCTAGTTTCAGATTAATTTGCTAACGCATGTTATCAAATGTGCTAACGATGATCAGAATGAACAAATAGATCTGCACACTTAAAGGAAAGGCTACGGATTGCACTAGAAAATCTTATCAATAATAATATGTTAATATCTATAATTTGTAAAAAATAAAATAAAAAAAAAAGAAATTAATGTGGAAAGTACCTTCTAAGGAGAATGCTGGCAATCCGCCAGAAAAAGAAAAAAAGCGGTGAACGTTTGGGCTGTGCGCGTGCTGCCTTCACCCAGACAATGAGATGTGGATGTGGAAGTGGGCCCCGGCCAGATGAGGAAAGGGAGATAGCATGGGTGGGATAAGGGGTGGAGGTGCACAGAGCAGAGAGGGGCTGTTATGGGACCCTGTGGCGGAAGGGCATTGTTCAAGAACGGAAAAACACAACAACAACAACAATAAAAAAAAACACAACTCTTCCTGAATCTTTTTATATGATAATGTGGAGAACAATTGAACGGGTGGCGTCCGCTACTTTGAGGATATTGGAGGAAGCCTCCCCTTTGAGACTTGGAATGATTCTTTCACACCTCTCACTGGAACACAGGCAGGAAAATAAAACAATGTGAGTCGCTGTGATAGAAGCACACTGATCAAGTACATTGTGTGTCCATTGGAAAAGAGATTACAATGGCCTTTGGCCTATGACACATTAAGCAATGAACCAAAGGTTAATGAGAGGAAAAGGCAATACTAATGAATATTTCTTATAGATGCGGCATAACTTATGCATTAATACTATATAAAGGTCAGCTGACCTGTAAAAGGTCAATTTGATTTTAGGTTTCTAGGTCTCATCAAGGAAGGCATTGGGTAGGATGATCCATGTGCAAATTACAGTATATTAAGAGAAAAAATATTGGGGAGAAACTTTAGTTCTATTGAGACAATGGCCTATACCCAAGAAGATAGGTATTCGTCAGCATTAGTATTTAGGTTTTTTGTTTCAGACTGAAAAACCAAAGACCACCCAGTTTTTGTCGCACTGCAATGGTTTTTAACAAACAATGAAACAAGATCTTCCTTTCCAGGTTACTAGGTGACTAGGTGGGCATACAAGTGTGTGTGTATGTGTGTGTGTGTGTGTGTGTGTGTGTGTACTTGAGTATGTGAGTAAAGGAGATGAAGAAGTAGCTTGTGTGAATGTCTGTGTGTTTGTGGGTGCTCTTGTAGGTCTGTTTCTTTGTCTGTTCTTTTTTTTCAACTGAGTGTGCTTGGTTGTAGATTTCACTAACCCCGAGGTCATGCACCTGGTCTACCTTTGAATCATGCTGCTAGCTGGAGTGTGAAATCCTCTCAGGGGAACGATGTATCAGGAGATAAGAGTCCGGTGTGATGTAGTGGATCTTGGCCCCAAAGGTCTGTCTACATTGGCTCTCCTACCGTCTAGTTCTGACTTTGGCAGCTTTCAGCTGATTTACCGTTAGGTCAGTTCATGGACTATTTAAACATTGACATTACCAAAGAACAGTTCTGGTATAGTAAGCTGATTTAGAGGAAGGGCAACCGTATTTGAAGTTTCATTTTTTGCACTTAAATCCATTAGAATAAAAACATCTGGTTTCCAGACATCTTTTAAAGAAAACTATATATTTTTATCTTTCTTGGAATACTACAACATACCCCATTATCTCAACAGTCTAGTGGGATATTGCACTACCTGCATCATTTATGTTTCAGTCTAATCCATAATCATGTAACTCACAATGTGGTATGAACTGTAGTTATGAAGTGCATCAAAGGCATCAAATAAAAGACAGTTTGCTTCTAAAATTGTTGACGGGCACACAGTTTTTTACAAACTTTAAGATTTGTCTTCCGTGGAGTGTGCTTGGACGTTAGGTCAGAAGGCTTGCAGTCGTGTATTTATGTAGGGCAGGTTCATAGAACACCAGCTCATGGCTTGGTTGCAGAAATGGCAGATTTGTGAAATTGATTGTGGTAACCCTATGGCCTAACCAAGCGGGTGGCCTTTGGATATCACAATGAGTCCACTGACTACTGTGTGTATTTTGTTTGCATGAGGCAGTTATATTAATCTTTCATGCAATTCAGATTTTACATTTTGGTATCCCGGGAACTACTATTTACCACAATTGTGCTATCTTAAATATATCGATTAAGGTGTGCTTATCTACATATGTTTGACTTTCAAACAGACACACACGGGGAAATACATAAGCATGTGCATAATTTCCCAATGTATGCAAATACACAGATAACCTCTAATACCTTTTTGACAGCAGCTGGCTTTTATTTTGTACCTGGTCACATCTAACGCCACAGCAGACTATCTGGGTGAGAATGTGTAGAGTAAATGTTTCAATATCCAGGCTAGTCCCCAAACTGGTGAATTACTATGACTTTCACTGGTGACATTGTCCAGCGACATATGGCAGGAAGCTCGTGGGAGATCCATTCTATTTGATACATTTTGAGCCAGGGAGACAAGAGGAGGACAGTAGGCCCATGTTGCTTACTGTTTTTGTCGAGTGACAATGTTGCATGGAACTTGATTCTGAAGCCAAATAGCAGCAATTTCAGATGACGTAGTTTGAATTAACATAGCATGAACAGTGGCGTGGTGTCGTCAGGTTAATTGTTTGAATGCATACACATATTTATTTATTTCATGAGGTATTTTCCCTATGCCTGCCTGTATGGTGCCCCTAATTGAAATGGTTTTGGCTGGTTTGACATTTGCCCTCAGAACATTTGGGTTATGGTCAGATTGCAGATCCAGAAAACAATATACATATGTGTAAACACTGTATAGGGAGAGCAAGAGAGAGCGGCACAGAAAGGGCAGGGGGAGCATATACATTTGTGTTCAACAGTTTGGGCAAACACATCTAAATTGAAAACTGTTAAAGGCAGGGATTAATTATCCATTTAAAGCCAATGTACCAGAAAACATAATTTATGGAACAATTATGAAAATGGTGCAGTTAAGTGAAAACCCCACTGTAATTTAATTAATATCTCATTGCAATACTGATTTAATTTTTCAACATGGTGGGCGGGATTGAACATACAGGAGGCTTGTGAATGGACTAGATTTTACGGAGAAAGAGAGAAACACTTTTGCTGCCTTCCAGGAGATTGATGCTTGAATAGCCTGCTGTACTGACAGCCGAGAACTAAACATTGTACGTTCTGTCTGATTCAGAGGTGATACCTTGATCCTTGGCACTGTGATAGCTGACGTGATAACACATATTGAGATTAATTTGGTCGTTTTGAATGACGATGACTATCTTGCCTTGAACTCACCAAAACACTTGAAAGTTCTACAGTGTAAATCGAAGCTATTATTCGCAAGTTCATGTGTGTACATGTTTGTGTTAGTGTCTGTGTATTCACCCACAAGCAGTAACTTTCCTTCATTTCAACACATTGTTTCATTAGGCCAAGGAAGCACCTCACCTTCTCTCTCTCTGAGCAGTCCAGAGGGAACAGCGCTCTCTCTCACTCACTCTTCTTAGAGGCATGCTAAATAGCCCAGATATATTTTTGTCTTACATATTAAAGAAGGGAAAAGGCCAAGCTTTTGAGGGCATAGACACATGTCATGGCCAACTGACCGTTATAACTTTTGTCACAGCCCTGTCTTCAAAGTTCTCCAAGTAGCTGGTATGGTTAAGAAACTGGATGGAAAGGTTATTGACAGTGCTGAGGCCAGTACTTTGAAGGACAAGAGGTGAAAAGGTGCTGACGGAGCCATGGACCGAATTTACTGTATCACATTTTGTGTAAGTGTCCCATCTGCGCATCCCCCCCTTCTCCCTAGAAAGCTGTTACAATGAAACCAAGTCTAAAGCGATCATTTGTAAGTCAAGAGCCAGGGAAGAGGACAGGATGGGGAAGGAGGGAATCAAGAGTGGGCCTATTTAGCTAGAAGAGCTCTGCTCAGCTGCTCAGGACCTACCGGAGGTCTCCCGTGGTTTGAAGCGCAGGCACCATATCATTAACTATCGTTGGGAGAGGAGCATAGTAGGGTTGACCTATGTACAGTAAAACACCTGCCCTTCCACCTTAACAACTCAGCACTTGTTTTAATCATATCACATAATAAATTATTTTGTATTATAAAAAATAATAACATCGCAAGTATGTAGTTGTGACCCAAATGACACCTACCGGTAATCCAGCGCACACATGTTTGTAAACTTAAATGCGTGTCGCTGGGACTATTCAATGCTTATAAAACATTACATTAAACGTAATTCATTAAGTTACACGCCACCGTACTGGATACATGTGCGACTCACTCACAGTGCCGGCAGCAGTCAAGTCCCTGGGCAATGGTAGAGTGATGCTCGGCATTCAGGGAACATTAGAGGGAGGCTTGCCCAGCTCTTTAGTCGGGCATTTATGATAGAGTCAGTGAAGTTCCCAAACGATTATGAGAGCCTTGGGCTGCCTCTGGAAACAAACCCACTGACACGTTGACAAAATCCCTGCCCCGTGTTTATGTGCCGCTTTGCAAAGAAATCAGAAAAGGTAATCATGTATGGAAGCTGAGGTTAAGAAGCAATGTAACAGTCTATTAAGTTTAATATAGATATGTGGAATAAGCATATGCAGGGGCCATTAGCATAAATCTTGGTGACACACGAGTGGGGCAGTGCACTGTTCCCCCTCAGTAGAGGGGTCTAATGACAAACAGTGGAAATGCACTGCACCAGCCTGCTGACTGTTCGCTTGAGCTCTCAATTAGCCCCCTCGACATTAAGACCCCTCGACCAGGCTCTCTGCCTTCAACCTATTAGATCATGTTGTTAGGGGAGCTTTAATGCCGGTTTATGATATATCAGTATCTCATCCATATCAGTTAGCAACTTATCTATCTAGATAGGCTTACTAAATAGTTAGCGATTTGTTAGAAAGCATACGGAAGGAACAGGCAAGGCAATAGCAATGTCAGACCCTGCACTCAAAACTAATTACATTTTACACATAACTTTATAATTAATTATAGTATATGGTTCTGATTTAAAAATGGAAAAATCTGTTATATTCTTTACCAGATAGATTAGGTTAAGAGGATCCTTAGGTCATACAACACAAGGTTTATCAGATAAGCGGTCTCATAAAATCGTCTTTTCATCAGTTGGCCTCTGTCCAAGGTCTATCATAGCAACCAGTTCCAGTTGTCAAATCAGCTTTAGTCGACATAGAAACGTCAGTTGGGGAAAGACAATAACAATCTGACTGTCAGCGTCCACAAAAGCTACTGTGACAACTCTGAAAGACAAGTGGAGGTTTAAAGCTTCCAATGACTGTGTTATTATACGTTTCAACAAAGTTGGTTAAGTGAGGTGCTCCTGGTACACTGAAGAAAATGTTTCAATAGAGCCATGATAAGAACAGTTAATTTAATAATCTTCATTGATCAATATCGAAAGCAATACATAATATTAAATTAGAATTTCTAATCTAGTAGTAGTAGTAGTCATATTTTCTCCCCGTCCTTGTTCCAAATTTTCCAAAATGAACCCAAATACTAAATACAAAAATAACAATTGAGGCATACAATTTAGAAGAAAAAAGAAACATCTGCTTCCCTGCCTTCTTTGTTTGTAGTCAAACTCGTAGAAGGCTTGTGAAGTAATAAACTTCCATAAAATCCCATGGGAGTAGTTCAGCCCTCAACCCTTACATTTTCAACATATCAGCATAAACGTTGTTAATATCCAAACTTTAAACTTTGGTGCTTGGCTGCTTTGCTTCCATTATTGCCTTCAAATTCATAAATAAGTATTTTCAGTTTAACTGCTTATCATCGCTGCTTTTGTTGACAGAGAATGCAATGGCCTGGTAAAGGCACACTATTACCATGCCTCCCCTCACGACTGGAATATGTCCATATCCTTTACCAGTGCATATCCTTGTTCAAATTCGTCAGGGTACCGTCACTGTCTTATTCAAACCATGACGGATAACACATTGCTATATGCATGCACAGCATTGTAAAAGTCATATCACTTGATAGAGAACCACAACTCAATTGAGTCGGAACCTAGTGCAGCGTCTTCAGGGGCTAATTGGATTGATGTTTAGCAAGACCTCCAGAGGAGGCAGGGATTGCCTTCATGCATAAAATTGTCTTTGTTTCTTTCTGTCGTCTATTCTCTCCCCTTCTCCCTTGGTTGCTTTTCACACAGCCTCCCCCATGTGCATAGGCCATGGACAAGTCGTGTTAGTATACCTTTGTGCCAGCCTGGAAGGAAAAAGAAATAATGTGGTATTAAATTTCAATAACACATTTCCAGGGGTCCTCCAGAGTACAAGCAATCAAGGGTTAAATTGGATCTGTAACGTATGCTTGGTGACCCTCAAATCGCTTACCCATCAAACAGGGTCATTACGAGCCGGCAAGCAGATGAGTGTTTGTGAGCCTTGCCACTGAGCGGCGGGGATTGTGTGTATTACCACCAACACGGCTGAGGTATTTAAATTTTGATTTTTTCGTAATGGGTTTTGACATGTTTCATTTCCTCTGGGGAAGGGCTCGAGCCTTCCGAAAGTAAATGTTTCTAAAAAGTCATCAAGGCAGAATATTAAAATGCCATCAAATAAGAATTTCACTAATGCGATGGGGCTAGGGCTTCAGGTATGCGGGGCCGGGGTCAGAGGGGCCTGGTTCTGGGAGAAACACTATTTGTTCCCCATGGCTGCCTTTTCCCCCTCTTAAATAAATTATTAAAGGACTTCCACCCTCCCTCCGCCTCCCCTGCCCCCTCCACCTCCTGGGCCTCTGGTAGCTCAGCTGCAGTATTTGAAATGAAAAACAAGCATCAAGAGGAGCTGGTGCAAACATACAGGCAACATGGAACACCTTAGTCTGCATTGTGATTTATGAGCTGCAAAGAGGTTGTGGTGTTCGGACACTTCTTGTGTAACCTGCTATATATTTCAATCATATTTGGAAGGTGAATATCTATGGGCAAAGTATAATAAGCTAAGAATGATTTGTGTCAAATTGACTTGATGTGTAAAATTAAAATGGACTGTTAACAACTTGACTTACTGTATATTTCGACAGGAGGATAACGGGCTACAGAATCTTTTTATGTCTTCACTCGATCGGAAATCAGAGTTGCTTGACTTTTAGAGCTTAGGCTTAAACTAGCCAATTGTGTTCTCTATACTGTTTTTTTGTATTCCATGGGTATTCCTTCTGAGGCCATTACCAGGCTGACAACCCACCAGCTGTCACTAATTGCCCACTAATGGGTTTCGGTGGTCTGATGGTTTGTCGGTGAGGGGCGTTCCAAGTCTATACTGGAGGTCCTTCTGGCTTGCCAAATGAAAGGGGACATACTTAAAAAGCATGTCATGTTATTCAGTTATGTTCCAATGCACACCTCTACAATAACAAGCAATTTGCAGGTGTAAAGATGTTAATATATAATTTTGAGTATTTTATATATATTATATATACACGTTACATACATATTAAACACATATTGAAGACATTTAACTTGAAATCAAGTTCCTGTTTTTTTTTTTGTTTTATGTTAGGTTGTGCCGGTATAAAGATGTATGCAAGATGAAAAGGCCTTGTAGGTTGGTAATACCCATTATCATGCATGATATTTTCTATTCCTTGTCATTGAAATCTTTTGCAAGAGACAAGCAGGGCACGTGTCTGCCCTCTGCGTCAGCCAGCCCGCTAATAGATGTGAGAAGGTCACCTGGCATTAGTGGCAGAAGTACGTTAGCATTTGCGCTGAGCGTCTCTTGCCAGACTGTGTGCATGTTTGAAGGCGCTTGGACAAGCAGGCCCTTTCACAGTGATGAATGGCTTTTTTCAAGCGTTCTGCTCCCTAGTTATGAGAAGGGTGACCTGGTCATTGGACGACTTTATGAAGCTATAAAAAATGTATGTCAGTCTGCAGTCTCTAATGCCATCCCCAAACAGAGGAGGGAGGGCGGGGGGTAGCCAGAATGGTAAAAAGGCCATTTACCGTCTCTCTAAATAGCTCTCTGACTGCCCTTCTCCCCTTATCTGACAATGTCCTTGTCGTCAAGACCATTCTTTATTCTTGCTTTTTTATTTTCCTGTTTTTTCATGGGACACATTCGAATCAACGGATGATAGGCTAATATTTCTACCATACTCTTTACAGTCTAAAACGGTATGCTCACTCATAATTATTGTGTACTCAAACACTCAAGCACCTGCTGTACTATAGCAAATTATTGCTGCAGTACTGTATTGCTATTCATTAACATGTATCTTGCTTTTGTGTGGCATCAACCTGTACTTGTTTTTAAACCTAAATATACAGAGAATACACATTGTCATTTCGTATTATTAACAAATCAGGTGCAGATTAAAACACCAAGATCAGGGATTCACTTCTTCTCATTTCCATGTGACATAGCTGAATGCCATTAATCACAAATGTCTCCCTTTTTTAATAAATATGCAAATTCATATTAGCGGATTGGTTTTACAGCTAATGTGTCATTAATAAATCATGAGCCGCTTTGTTGTATGTCTACCAAGGTATTGAGGAACAAACATTTACATTAAGAGGTGTGAGGTGTGAGAGGAAGCAAAGATAGTTCACAAGTTTTGGTAAATAGGCGCAATCGGTCCAAGACCATACTTTGGAACTTTTGAGAGAGGGCTAAACAAAAAGTAATGTGAACGTAATCTCTCATCTGCTGAAAGGAGAATCTGAAAGAAATGCTTAGAGATATGATGTAAGTATTATGAAAAAAAAAAACAGCTTTGTCATGTAACTGCTCAAAGCCTTCCTGAAATACCCAGCAATTCAACCTCAAATCACTAGCACTGCATGCAATTTTGTATTGAAAAGTGCCATCATTTATTCATGAGTGTAATTAGGTCATGGTGTCTGACATGTACAATCTGAGCTTTCCCAGCCCTCTCAGACCAGTGAGTAGATTGAGGTTATGTTTTATTCACAGTCTGAGCACCATATTATTGTTGTGTGCTTTTGAGCCTATCCTGGGATGCCCTGCACCATTTCTGCACTGGCCTTTTTTCACACAGATGCATGCACTTTCATAACATAAGATAGAACATTTAATGTAGATGGCAAAAAAACAAGATCATATGGTGCCAGGTATTAGTTGCTGGTCACCTTTTGTTATGTTACGTAATAATGTTTTCGTTTGGAAGCAAAGGATCAAGACTGATGTGAGAGTGATTATTTAGCTAAAAGACTTGGCTTGGCATTCCACATTTCGACTTTGAGTCACCTGTTGAAAGGGTCGTCAGACCATTTGAGCGTTTTCTGGCATGTATCTCACATATATAACAGTATTCCCTTAAGGACACCAAATGAAGGAATTATTCCACTATCGGAGTAGCGAGGCAAAAGTGAGACATAAGGGCTGAACTGCCTGCCTCTGTCTCTTCCTGAGCAATCAATCATGGCCCTCTCCGCAGTCACTTTGATCTGAAAACAGCTGTAATCTGTGGTCATTGTTGCCAGAGTAGATTGTTTGCCAAACTATTACCATATCTGTCAACCCAAATCAGAGCAATAATCTCATCGCTCTGGACAGATGCGGTTCCCCTGCATTATTGATACGGTCATCTCAGAGAGAGAGGGAATTATAAAACATAGTTCTATTTACAAAGGGAGATTGGCTTGGTCCTTGAGAGAGAGTGAGTGGGACAGGCACCTCTAGAAAGTGAGATATAGCCTGTTCAGGAGGAAAAAACAAATTTCCTGGCTCTTTGGGGTCACCTCACCCCATGGGCCTACTTCCTCTGCGAAAATGAATCACCTGAATACACACTGGACTGAATTCTCAAAGTACCTCCATTGGTACCCAGGCCTGGACACTTAATACCAATCGTTTACCTTCCTGTTTTTATTGCAAATCAGGTTAGCAAGGAATGACCTTCAAGACAGGGCAATTGATGTATTACCTTTTGAAAAATATTCACAGTCTAGCTTATCAATACGATGTGGTTTATGCACTGGTCTTTCTGGGCGTAGTTATCTAGTCAGCTAAACACTTCAACCCAGTTCCAAAATAAACTCCTCAGGAGACAATATGTTTTTTTCGAAGGATATATGTGGCTATTATATTGAAATAAACTTGGACATAGTTTATTTCAATATAATAGCCATCTACAAATACAAAGAATAGTCTCAGTCAAAGATAAACAAAGTAAGCAAGTAACATCTGCATTAAAGATTAACACTCTCACTGGTTAATACAGATGAGCATGGATTATCAAAAAAATTGCAATCAGATAGCATCAATTTGCTAATAAATGAAGTGACACCGTGGCAGAGCTAGTTCAGGCGGGCTACTCAGACACCTACAATTATCCACGTCACACCAATCCACCACTCGCATGTGCCCTATTGGTTTAATGCGGTCAACTCAAAGGACTGTTAAACCTTTTGGGAAATAAGACATGTTCTTACTTACCTGTTGTCAGACGAGATGATCGATATCAACGGTATGATTGTGCGTACAATAATGAGTTATTTAGTTGAGTAGGCATAAATGTAGCCTATCTTAGCACAATAATGTAAGTAGTTCCGGCTAACATGACTGTCAAAAGTGAACAGATAAGGCAGATGCCCTCTTGTTGCGAGGCTGCCAATCTGATGCAAGGGACAACTATCTGATGCAAGGGACAACTATTGTTCCGCATCTCAACAATGGGTCTGACACCGTATCTGTTTCAATAACAACAATGTCTCACTGATACATTTTAATGTCTACACTTGTGAAATACAGAAAATACATGTAAATAACACAGATTTGTAGTTTTGTAATGTATTTTTTCACTTGTGACAGAGCAATGCTAGCCAGAACGACTGGCTTACAGCCATTGTGCTAAGCCAGGCGACATTTACCTACCTACTTACCAAATGTTTAGGACTGTGAGGGTTGTGATGGCATCTGTCCTGTAGAGGGTGCTGCAGGATTGTGGTGGTTGCAACAGGTGAGTTCAATCTTGTGATCAGTTGAAGGAATCTTATTTATAGGTGTCGGTTTTGCTTCAGTGAGGATGCTAGAGAGAGGGGACAAAGAGCTTTTGGTGAACTACTGGACGGAACTCTGAGGATAAGAATGGCAGCAGAAGCACCAACAGCAATCTGACATCATATCTATGGGCTGTGTATGTGTGTTGCAAAGCAAATAAAAGGGTTATTCCCAAAGCAAGAACCAGTGTCTCAGTCTGTTGCGCTGAACTGTGACAAATGTCGATCGAGATTGACGTAAAAGTCGCATGGATTCTGAATTGACTGTTCAGACTTAGGTCGCATTGCAAAAAATCAGACCTGTATCTGATTTTGTACCACATGAAAGTGCTCCAAATCCGAATTGAAAAGATCAGCTTCCATGTGATTTGTGCTGTTCACAATGATCTGAAAGAAACAGACGTAAGTCACATATGAGCAAAAAAATCGGCCACAATTTGGGCCACTTTTGCCTGCGGTGTGAACGTCCATCTGAACTCATGAAATATATAGTAACTGACTAGTTAGAGCAGCTTTATTTTGGATCCCACTGCTTTTCTTGGGAACAAACAACCTCAAGCACTAGGATTTGCCAGGCGGCCATGCTGGCATGTAAGACTCCTTGTGCATGCGATTTCAGATTTTTTTATGCCTATCCCTAACCTTAACCTTACTGCAAAGAATGACAAAGTAAATTATTTGATAGAACAGATTTGCTTAAGGGTAGAACAAGCTACAAATCCCATCGGTGAACTTGTATTTGCTAAAGGGTTAATCAAATCTGAATATTTCCATAATTTAACTTAGCCTTACTTTTTCTCAACCCATGGTTGCTCGCTGAGTGGTGAATTTGACCTCAGTATTTCTGAGCAGTAGACCCTTGACCTCAACTTTCAATGTATTACCATGTTATTGCAATAACCAGTTACGAATATCGTAAGTTATCCTGACTGTACTAATAATACACAAACCTATAACAATATAACTTAAATAATGTTACTAGAATACTTATAGACATTGCGTCTAACTAGGCAAGAAAATAATGATGGAGAGAGATTGTGACAACACAGCAACAATGCTTATAAAAAAATGTCCTGGTTACCTTACTTTCAGGCAAAATACACTTAAAAAAGGCGCTATTCCACAATGAAGTAAAAGTGTTTTTATGGTTAAAGCACATACTATATATGGCACTTTTTCAATTCCTGAGAGAGAGGGCCCCACATTTTATATATTTATATTTTACTGAAGCCCACTTTAAAAATCATTCCTAGATCAGCTGCCAAACTTGGTTTGTGAAAACATGTGGCCCTTGTTGGCATAGGCCATATTTTGGCAAGATACAGAGCAACCGATTACATGTCCTGGCATATGGAAGGACAAACAGCTTCCCATTCAGTGCATCAGGTCTGTGCCATCTTTGAGGACTAAAAAAGAAACATGATGGATGCACGGAAGTGTTTTTTGAGCTCGGGCCAGGTCATACTAATGGGCAGCACAGACAGCATGGTACTCTCAGCACTGGATGAACCTGAGTGTTTATGGGCTTGGTCTGATTCCATTTGTGTTGGTCATAGTGTAATGTTTTGTTGAGATAATACAAATTGGGGTTCCATTTTCAATAAATATTTTTTTTAAATAAAATACTTACATATCCAGGTTGTATGTTTCTGCCTCATGGTGAGATCCTCGTTGTCTTGATCTGACGATAGGGCATATCAATTAATTTTAGATAAAGGAAACTCTTATTGTCCATATCACTTGAAAAAAATAAAAAAGAGTCCCTCTCGGAGTCACCACCGATAGAAACTTAGATCGTCATGATTCCTTCCTCCTGCCGACTCGAGGAATATAGACATCACACGTTCATGATAGGGAATCCAATGAGTAGAATTAATGTTCTGCGTCACAACAGATCATCCCTTGAGGGAAAGAGACGGTCTGAGTCAATTGAGTTCCTGGCCGGGTGGCATTTACTCTGGGCAGTTGATTAGTGAATCTCAGGTCTGAGCGTGATATATTTGTCCTTATTATCCCTATTGATGTTTAAATTTCTTCAGGGCTGTAACTACAAGGGCACCAGGCAGTGACAGAGGTACTCTGACCTCCTTCGATCCATAATTTACACCTGTTAGTTCACTCCCCCATCGTTTGTGAGTATACTCAGGCTTAAAGGTTAACAAAAGAGAAGCAGGCCAAGCTCTGCTGCCGCTACAACGGATCAATGGCAAGTAAATAACCTTTTCTACCTTATTTCCCGAGCTGTATCGATCTGTTTCTCTTCTCCTTGCCCCACATCTCCATTCGGGTCCCTCTTATGTCTCCTCCCTTTCAACCAGCGCATGTTCTTCAACTGCAGTTTCATACAGTATTAGTTTGGTAATGTCCCTTCCATGTATAAATATATTATGTAATTTCTCTAATTACTCAGCCCCAAAAAATGTCTTCTTCAAAAATAAAGAATAAAGCACTTCTGACAGGCTTTGTCTATTATATGCCCCTTTATTTTCTGTAGGTGGTCAACTGTTTATTTCTTTTAAATTTGCCAATGCTTGATCTGCTGCACATTCTCTCAAACTGTTTTCATTGCTAGGCCATCGATCAAAAGGTGTGAGTTTCAGCTGGGTGTTTCTGTTGGAAACTGTTGGAATGAGGGGACGGTGGTGGTGTTGTGGAGACAGGACAGGGGTGGTGGCCCAGTTCTGTTTATGCCCTATCCACTTGGCTACTGACGCCCTCCAGCTGAATGACTTTATAAAGCTAAGCTTGGCTCACCGGCTATGGCTATTGGTCTCCTCTATTTTGTTTCCCTTCAAACAACACATCTCAACTAATTGTATTAAACACATGGCCCATCTTAAGATTGACAGCTCTTCACAAATTTACCCAGTGGATCTTTCAGTTTTTTAATTGTATACCAATATTGTAATAACTTTTGAAAATTGAGACAATGAAGTTGCATATCGTCTATATCACCTACTTTTTGGATTAAAATAGCAAGGTGGGTTCTTTAAAAATTTTTAAGTGTACCAAATTATATGTGAGGTTCAGACGCTGTGTGTCTGTCGTATATACACGTGTACAGGAACAAATCCTCAAAAGGCCTTTCGTTTTTCAGATACTCAGATTATAAAAATGAATTCTTCTGTGAATTAAATTACACCCTTCCTATCTGTTGGTCTGTCTATGTTCGAAGTAATATATAATTTTGATAGATACATTTGAATGCATTGTGCTTCTTCTCTGTCCCATTATCAAGGTATCAGACACCTTTTAAAATTTGATAGGATTATAACATTTAGCTGATGTAGCCTACATTATGCCTGTGAAAGTGAAGTGGCTTTATGAATGCAGGACAATCCTAACATCTTCCCAGCTGCTGGTTACTCCACAGAGGCAGTGTGTCCTCAGCTGAACCTGTAAACACAGTTGTGTACATCTGTGCCCCAGAAACAGTTAGACCCTGAACCTCCATTGATTTTTCTGCATGCAACAACAGGGGAGCCAGAGTGGTAAAACAGAGGTTTAATAGGAGTGTGTGTGTTCATGCCCTTGCGCTACAAGAGCTCAGGGTGTTGAGATTTCCTCTACAAGCCCAGTCCTTTGGGGTGGAAGAAAGCCCAAACCCAACCTCTTTATCAGTAGTCGTGCCTTTCTGTCGTTGTGTCAAACAAAAAAACGTTCAGCATACAACTAGATCATCTGAGAACACTGATCGGTTTAAACATAAAATCCAAGTCAAACAATTCTCCCAGCACATTCATTTAAAAAGTGTCAAGGATGGTGTTTGCCATGGCAAAATAGCCTCAAAATTGGTACATTTATATCCATTGACATTAGCTGGAGGTCTTTAAACAAAAGACAGGATTACCAAGGAGCCCCTGGGTACAGTAGCTATTCTGGAGACCAAATGTCTGAAGGCCCGGTCTCAAAGAGCACCTGCTGGTGTCACGCAGCTTACAGGGCACTAAGACTCGGCTGGTAGAGTAACGGGGCAGAGGGGGCTTCAAGGAAGGAATGAAGCATGGAGTTATTTTCAGTAACGCGAATTGATCCCCTGACATGAGGTTTCGCAAAGAGCACCATTGTTGCTTTCAGAGGAACATCGGTAATTGACGTTTTCACTTCCAATCACTTTTCTATGATTGGATAAGTCGTATTGTACAAAGCTTTTCAGGTTATGATATAAAAAACTATTTTAGTACTTTAATTAACATTAATGATGTTCATGTTAGACACAATTTTTATGCAGATCACCCTTGAAGATGATTGCATTCAGAAACTTAATTTCTGTATTTATATTTCTCAGTGACATTTTATAGAGTGTATAGTAGAGTCAGGATAAAGAATATATTTGAACTGACAGTTTCTTCTTTTTAGGACTGTCCCGAAGTGCAAATCTATGTCAACTGATGTTTCTCAGCTAAATGTGACCTTAGGTAATATAGCTTTTGGCTAAGGTTAACATCAAATGTGACATTTGGTGGTGTTCCATTACTGAAGGTTAGAACAGTATTTGACTTAGACACAATCCCTAATGATATCTGTATTTCCTCAATTTAAAGTCTGAGGATTTGTCACATTCTCGTTGCAAGCTCGTTCTCCTGAATTGACCTACAGTAGTTCAGAATGAGTATACTCAGTGTAAGTGCTGCATATTAAACTTAAGTGACTGTTTTGTTTTTACTCTGATTAAAGTGTATTTCCAATTGGTTTTGTGTGCTTTTTGGTCCGTTTATATGGGTCCTAAAACCATAGTAAAACATTCAGCTAACTGAAACCAGCCCCTCAGGTTTTTAGAAGACGGGGGAAAGAAAAATGAAAAAATAAGTTCTCTGTGGTCCAAGGTCAGTGACCTGCTCTGTAGCTGTCTCCATTCCCCCCCAGGGCACCTGCTAATGTCAGCCCTCTTTTAGATTCCCCAAATCGTGGCTTGCCACTGGTTATTTTCAGCGGCGATAAGTGATCCCAGTGACCCCAGAGGTCTGACACGCTGCTTTTTTTTTGCCAGAAGTCAAATGCCATAGTATTGCCGCGGGATCAAAGCCTTCAAAGTCAAACTCTACTTAGGCATCTATTGAAATAAGAGCCCCAGGCCCAGCCAAGGATGCAGAGCCCGAGTCAGCTCCAAGCCACGCTGTAACTCTCATAGCAGCCAAGTGGCAGGGCACACGCACACACCTGAGCGCACACTCACACACACACACACACACACAGCATACAAGGCATGTGTACACGTGCACCTCTTTCAATTTAATCACACACACTTGTGAAACAACTATTTCTCTCTAGGTCAAAGTATAGTTAAAAGATGTGACATGCAAGGCTGATAATGTTACCCACAATATGACAGGATCTTAGGATCCCAGGTTATATGTCAGGCTTTGATAATGATATTTATTGAAAACTGTAACATACTGTATCACTTCATCAACATTTTTGGGGTTCAATAATAATTAAAAAAGATTTTAAAGGCACACGTCACCAATTTTCTTAAGCAATATATGTTGTTGTTTAGGTTAAATTAAGAAAGTACATTGAACAAGTTCGGGTCATTGGATCAATGTAAGTGCACGTATTTGTCCAACCACCGGCATTTAAATTGTAATTCATTGTACACCACAATGCCCATAGCTCATTGCGCAAATCAAACTTAGAACAAGCAAAGGCTCTCCCCTTGACTGAAAATGGCGGTAGTTTTAAAAAACCTCAGGAAGGACCCCCACTGACACAATAGAGAGTCATTTTCTCAACTCAGTTGACATTCTGCTGTTTGCGAAATGCTGAATGACGATACAATGTTTAAAATACAACATTGGTATCTGATGAAAAACATATCAAAAGATAAAAAATGGGTGAACTATAGCTTTAAGTGTATATTATACAGTTCTCTTTGCTGTGCAGTATTGACAAGCGCTGACCAAGACTGTTTATAATTTGTGGAGGGCCGACAGGGACAGATATTGTACTCTGTTCCTTCCACCCTCTCGCTTAATCCTGGTGTGTGTCGACTTCCTTTTCCTGTTCCCGACAGCGCACCGTGCACACCCAACACACAGGATATAGAGTCTGGCCTCTTGACAGATAATGTGACACACACGTGTGGTAGCGGAAGATGGGGCCATGAGCCACGAAAGGCCACTCTGGGTCCTGGGCCCTGATAACATCAGGGGAAGGGGTGCCAGAGAAAGGTGTCTGCAGGAAAGGGACAGGCCTGTGAGGACCCAGAGAATCACACTTATCTCCCCGAGGGGCCAGGAGCCTGGGCGCTAACACCCCCTCCTGGTGTCTCTGCGGGCGATGGTTAACCTAGGATGTATTCCTCAGCCAGGTCATGTAAAAGGCTTACAACTCATGACTGTTAAGTCAGTCCACTTAGTCTATTGACTTTCCCTGCTTATGTATTAAACATGTGCTGGATATGTTAGTTGTTTTCAAAATCAAATAGCAAACATTGTCGGTGTATGGAATATGATAGATTTTTTTTTACAGTACTGGCAGGTATTACAAAGTGTGAAAAACATTTTAGACTTGGTTGGAGAAAACAAGGGAGCGCTCCCAGAAGTTAACCCGTACTAAACTATGTCCTTTAGATAGTATGCACGTTGGAGAGGACTTGAGATAAATGTAGAGGTTAAAAAGTCCAGATGGTCTTTAAACGGTATTCCCCCACCATAAGCACTGCATGATTTATGGGGTTCTCTAATGGTATCTCTGTTCTGATCTGGCTTCTTTTCACCCGGCTCTCATCTTCAGCTTTAAACTCATCAGGTTTTCTCAGCTCCGTCGTTAATCCTGAGCTACAAAGGAAGGTACGGCCGCCGAGGACCGGGGACGTCTTTTTTTTTTTCTTTCCACCCTTTTTCCTCTGGACAGAAACTCCTGCTGACTGATGAATGATAAACTGATGAGCAGCCCTAATCCAGAGGAACCCTCTCCCGCCGCTTTGCTTTACATTCCCCGAACAGATGTATTCCTCTGGGGAAATGTGCCATGAAATTGGGCGCTGTTTTGTGAAGAATTCCTTAAATGACGCTGCAGAGAGTGAATGTGTACAGTTGACCCCCAGCGCTCATGCCAGGGAGTGACATTCCCCCAGTTTTTGTTCTGTTGAGACTGGGTGGGCCAGGAGAACACAGAGCGCATACAGCATCTCGGTCATTCTGACCACATAGCCTGGTGGATGGGAATTCTTCCAAGTAGATCTGACAATGGAATAGCTCTTGTGGTATCTAAATGAGCATACAGTATTTCAGTATTTGAGGATTTGTGCGTACTGGACTCAACCTAGCTTATTATGTTTATAAAAATAATAATAATACTATAAAACAATTATTATTATCAATAATAACAAGATAACACTATTGGATAATTAGCAGCAGCAGATATACCCACCTACACACTTACTTATTCTCTGAAAGCCATTGTTCAGTGGAATCAATTATCATTGTGATATAAGGCATGAAACCCATGGTTGATCAAATGTACAGATGTAATTTACATTTAGTAAAAGTATTTTTTTATTATTAAGGACAAAAATGTTCACGCAACCATATATCTAAAAGTTAAAGAAAATCATACCCTTAAACAAAAGGTGCATGTTTTTCAGTCATCAATAGACCCAACACGATATTGAATGGGTAACTTTGGATATGGGTAATTATTCACAAAACCATGCACTCTTAACCAACAAATTATAATTGTATGTGCTTTTAATTGCAATGTTGCATGTGTGTTTGTGTATGCAGACTTTGGTGATGAAGGTACATAGAAGAATAATTTTGTGAGACCAAATTGTACAATTGATTATTAAGGAATGTGATTGAACCTTCTTGAGTTACATCAGAATGATTCAACCACTTACTGGAACATGTCCTAACAGTGATGGTCAAGTTGTGGTATTGCCCTGTGACATAAATACATACACGCCTGAAAGTATTATACTGGATAGCTTCTAGACACAATAAATAGACAGGTAACCTTGATTGAACCTATGCTGGCAGCACCACCCAATAAAATAACAAAGAACCCACATGTAAATATAGAAAGAGCTTCAGCCATTTTAAAGGTCACTATTAATCATTACAATTGTCAAGTTCTTGCAAACACACTTAAAACAGGTCTACAAAATGTATGTCCACTTAAAACTATGTCAATGGTGCCCGATTCATGCAAAATCAATAAGTAATTTACAGTATAAACACTTATGGTTTCCCCCTTATAGTCATCTCAATGGTCAGTTGAATGGAACCTAGATTCAATTTCAGCTGACCTTTAGGTCATCTCATTGTGGTGAAATGTTTTCTCTTCAAATGTTCAAACATGTAGGTCTGTCCAGACTGGGGTAATAGGTAATGCTCACAAAGAACCCTACTCTAACATGGAACCATTTAGTGTCCTCTTCCTCCTTTTCTTCCTGTGGTCTCTGCACCAGCATGGATCCTTAGCTCCTGGCTGTATAGATGACAGTTTGTTATGATCTCTCTGACAGGGTGTACACCCTAGGAGGCTGGGGGATCACGCTCCACTGCACAGACACACACATACTCACCCGCTCACACACACACATACGCAAACACGCGCACACACACACACACACTCAGATGCATTTCATACTATATAAGCATGTGCATTTGCACACACACACCATGCAAAGAGCCCGCCGTCCCTTCAGTCCTTTGCCTTTGCTTTTTCGACATGCCTTCTCCCTCCCTTGTTCTCCCTCCACATCTCCCTGTTGGATATAAAAATCCTGTTCCCTCTCTGGGTTTCCCCCTTGATATAACCTCTCTGTAGAGACAAACTAAGGGAGAAAGGAGGGCCCTTTAAGTTGCAGATTGAGATCTCAAGTGCTGATACAGCGTGTTGACTGCTGGGACTTCAGTTGTTTTGTGTTCTCAGTCTCCTGGTGCAGATGCACTATGGTTGTATCTGATATAAGTATGTTGTGATTAAAATCGCATTGCGAAGCTCTATATCGAATGCACATGCTTTGCATAACTAAGCTTGTGTCAAGCCTGTAATATCAAACTGAACATGCAGTCACAACGTAATACTTTTAAATGGATTCACATACCCCTCAAGTGAACCTTAAAGAAACATTCAGGACACCAAGATGACATTAGTTGTGTGCATCGTGTGCTGAGACATTTTGTGGAGGACTAACTGTGGGGTTTGGTTGGAATGTACCGTGATCATGCATTGGATCATAACACATTTGTAACATTTTAAATGTTTTCTTTATTTCAATTTGTGGTTTTATTATGCTTTTCATCAACAGGCAACTGCTGCAAAAGAGACGTAGTCTGAGTCAGTCAACCTTGAATAAATAAATAGATAATAATAATATGGCTTCCAGTAACTTCAGTAATTCATTTTGTGGCATTTTTGACGTTTGCCACAGGGAGGACACACATTTTGTGAAACCATTGGACAGGACGTTTATGAAAGATTACGTTTGCTGCTCAACCGTTGGAGCGTTGACAATTCAGACCATGTAAACAAACGGTCCTACATGTAGACAAAAGACCACGAAGACCCATACTGTATTGTAAAGGATTCAAATCAGATATCTGTCTTCATCTCTATTGCTTGGAATTATATATTAAGCTTCTGGACATGAGCTTCGTAATAACATTATTCTGCCATACCGTTGTGCTTATATCCCTTAAAGTTAGACAAGGGACCCCTGAACATGCTATTGTTGTGGGCAATAAGCATGCAATAGCGAGCACATTCCACACTTCACTCCCTCACACACTGTATATTCGAGTGCGTTGTCACCTTTCCCTCCCCTCCCTTCCTAACATCCTTTGGGGTTTTGTCCACCTTTCCTATTTGGCTGTCATTGTCTTGATGTTTTTGTCAGCTCGAGCCTGGAGGGCATCAGAGCAGCAGGTCTGTCCTGAGCCTTCCCTCTGTGTTTCTCATTACAATGGCCTCCGCCACACTATTCCAGGCTGGGAGGGAGACACTGTGAGCAGTGTGCTGCAGACAGGAGAGGCTGTAAAAGTCAGGCCCAGTAACCTTGTCCGCCCGTGGTCATGGGTCACTTGGCAAGTGCACGTCGGATTTCATCTCGCTAAGAACCCCCCTCTCAGAGCCTGCAAGAGTGAATGAGAGAGAGGGGGTGATATTAAAGAGACAGTGAGATGACGAGTGGAATATATAGTGAGCGGGAGATTGAGATCACAGTCGTGCGTTTTAGTGGTAAAAGTAGACATTACGTAGCTGTTTTCTGGTAGCATCGTAGTGTGCAGTACAACTATTGTGACTTAGTGGTAGAAGGTGGTTGCCAGTCAAGCAGTGGGGTTGAAAAGTATTTCACCAAGGAAAATAAAATAATAAAAATAATGTGCATCCAGTCCTTTAGATAAGGTGACAGCTCTGTGAGTGGATTTTAAAACCAATGGCTTACATGTCTCTTGTGCATTTCAAAATAGCACGTATCCTAAACTGGGATGAGTGAATGCTTAGCTGACAAGAAAAATGTCACCTCACCCACATGTTTATGTGGGGTCAAAAATATTGCACTGTCACCTTGACTTGTCCAGGCATTCCTCGTGCCTCCTACCACTGAACATAATGGAGACCAAGAGGTCTAGACCTATGCGTGTAATGAATATTACAGACAAGATAGTTACACAACCGCTTGAGGGGCGGACTGTGACTTTAGAAAAAGACAATGGCTTCTTGTATTTACTCTCATTTCCTTCCCAAATGAAGTCATAGATTAAAGTGAAGTGAGACAAAGGCCATTTTGTTTGGGTTTTCGACAAGAAATACCTAGCCCAACACGTTGTCAGAGGGCAAGACAGATCAATTAACCCTCTGAAGCCAGTGAACCAGGGCCTGCACTATGACTTGGCCCTGCAGTGTCACAACATGAGACTGAGAGTGATCTGCTGCTGCACTGCCTGCTAAATATTAAAATCGTTATCGGATTTCACGAGTTGCTGTTTTTCTTTGCATTAGCTGGCTATGCAGGTCTCTCTGTTGATATCCATACTTTATCTACAGCAGTACACAGCACTGAATAATCTGAAACAGATTCGCTTTACATGCTGTTGGAGCGTACAGAGCACATTGATTTAGTGCACATTTCTGTAATTGTCCTCAAGTTAGCTTACTGTATATTTAGTATTTTTATCTGCACTCCTTATGCATGTTTGAGGTAATAACTAGATGCAGATGATGAGGGGAGCAAGTTATAGTAATCCGCATAGAGTCCGGGATTAGTGTAAACATCAGTGTTGACATCATGTAGACTCTTGCCAGTTACCATCGCTGGATGGAATAATCAATCAACTCCCCAACGTGTGTGAGCATAGGAACTACACCCAGTAGACAAACTCCACACGGTCTATGGAAAACTTGAGCCAACTCTTGAGACATGCTCTGGAAAGACGCGTTCCTCTTGGCAGGTAGCTTGATTAACCGCGACAGTTGCTTTAATGTGTTAGGAAATGATAGGGCTCTCCCCCCTGATATGATGTGCTAGCTCTGTAGGTGTTACTCATTCCCTATGTTTTCTACAGCTTCTCCTCATGACCACCTAACACTTAGGAGATCGCTGGGTAAATGATCGACTCGCATGACAGTTATGGGTCTCTGGCTGCAGATGACGGGCTGCTTTAAAGACGCAGTAAATTATTTTGAAAGTAAAAGCAAAGCCTGGAGGGAGAAGGGGGTAAGCATGCTATTAACATTCCCTGTATTAGAACACGTAAAACTACACAGTTGTCATTCGCGGGAGCTCACAATTTAGGGGCTGAAGCTTTTTTACTGACTTAGCATTTTTGCTTTGCTATGCAGCTGTTTTGTATGGGTTCTTCTTTAACCCAACTGAAACATATTTAGGGTTCCAACAGTGTTTTAAAATTGGTTAATTGGAGAAGTGAAGGTTTTATGGTGGAGCTGTCTTTTGTTGCAAGCTTTTCAACTCTTTGACCCAAAGGCATACACCTGGTATTGGGTCAGGTTACCGCAGGGCTCCAAGGCTTGCAGGTCAAGACCTGGTGCTTCACAGATCTCTAATCCCTTGCAAGGCAACATATTTGACTGAAGGAACTGGCCCAAGCACTCAAAGTCGGCCTTGAAAAGAACACCTCTTTCTATACTACTTTCTTTTTTACTTTCTGATTTAAACTTATAAATAATGTTCATTGGCTTTTTAAGGATCTGACCCTCCTGAGATTGTATTGTTTATATATTTATGATTTTTTGTATATGTATGCACTACTAGAAACTAAGCGTGTTTACACTTTGTTTATGTGGGCTAGTGTATTGAAATGAGGTGGGGGGTTGTGCGTAGGTGTGTTTGCATGTGAGAAAGAGAAAGCGAGAGAGAAAGTGGGTGCTTATGTACTTTGTTAAACCTTTGGGGACCTTGTAATGTATTCCTCTTATTGTCTCAGAAAAGTATTAGAATCACTCATAAATCTTAGTAATTAGCTTAGGAAACGCAAATAACATGCATGGTATGCACTGATACTGATCTATTTTCATTAATTTTTCTTAATGATGCTTCATGACAACGCAAACTAATGTGGTTGGGAAGTTGAAGCTGCTTAAACCCTGGTAAAAATGGCCCATATCAAACAAAAAAATACATTTCATGTTTTTATCCAATCACCACTCTCCCTCAAGGGTTCCCAAGCACTTGGGTTCCAGTGCCTCATGTTAGGCAACGCATTGAAAGTACACCAGGGGGAGCAGTTACACTGTTATTTTGGTGAATTTTTAGGAAAGCGAGTTTCATTGTTCCCCATCTTATATGCGTTCACTGGCAGGATAATGGATTTTTCTTGCATGATTACATAAATAAGCATGTTTAGACTGGAGGCCAGTGTGCTGCCTGATTTGGATGTTGCTACTCCCGTTTCATATGAGGATATCAGGCTATAATCCTGCCTGACTGCATGGAACACAGACATCCAGTTTCCCTGGTGGTCCTTTTACGATGTCGCTCTCGTCTGCTACTTTGCCTGTACAAGTCTCTGTGCGAGTTGATAGGATGTTATGGCATACAGGCACTAACTATTGTAGATCTATGGTGTCCATGTACGGTTACTCTCTCCCTCTGCATTGCTGGAGTGTATCTAGTGTGTCTTGTGTCCTAGACTGCAGCCCTCTGTCATAACTTATTATGGAAAGCAGCTTATATACCTGCGCACTCCAATTAATCTTGCTTAATTCCGCTCCTTTGGGCACAATCATGATTGACAACGACTTTTTCATTGGCGTATGAGCTCTCTTTTCCCCAGACCCAGCACTGACTGGCAGCTGGATTGAGATGACATAAGTGGAGGCTTTAGTATACCACCTCCTCTTTGGTGGATTCATTGTAAACGGATGTACATCCTTGTCTTTTTAATGCGGTCAGATTACTCAGCACTTTCACCCTGTCACTTAAAACAGGAACGGCTGTACTGGACGCTCTGTGCCAAAACATCCGCAATAAGTATAAACAGCCTATCTATTTCAATTACATTGGCAGTTCCAAAGTAATCTTATGGCTTATCCTACATAATACAAACACAGCAATATCTCTATTGTATCTTTAAGTTGTAGAAACTAATTTTGAGAGCGAGACTTTGGTCAAATGTTTTTAATTCTGAACTGAAACTCAAGCACAAATAAGATAACAATACTATGGTATAAGAAGAATATTGTCTGGCATAGACAAGGTATACATAATGTTGCCCATCGAAGGAGTGCATTTAAATGAAAAGCCAACCTTACAATACTTCCTGCTTTTCTATTCCCCCTTTGCTTGCATCCTATCTTGTCTCAGTTTACGGGTAAATCCGAAACAACCTAACATCCCAAATCATGTTTTTTATGTCATGTGTTTTATATTGAAATCAGCTGAAACAATGCTAGCAATTTAAATTTTTTTATGTAAAGGTGTGCACAGAATTAAATGGGGGTCAACAAAAACTAGATAGTGTGACTGTTTTTTTTCTTTCTTTACTCATTTTTCAGGACCAGGTAAATGGCTCTATTACCACAGTTCTTTTAGTCGGTTATAGCTCCATATAACTGACATATGGCACAGCCTCCATTTCTGTCCCAGACAGTTATGGGGCTTTGGTGATCATGTGAGGAATTTCCTATGTGCCCTTGGTTTAATAGGATGTGTGTCGTACATCTCTGATAAATACACCCATTTGGACAAAGTATCTGAAAAAACGACTGGCCGATCTTGTTCCATTCCCTGTCTTTATGTAATTTAACAGCTTTTTAAATATCTCACTTAAAGAAGTTGCAGGACATGACAACAACACCACCAAGGCTGCCTCCAAGAAATGGTGTTTCTGACTCAGTGCTCTAGGACATGATTGTATTCAAAAAGTCACTGTTGACAAAGAAAGAAATGTTGTTATAGGCAGCAAGAGACATTGTGACCCTTTTAATGGTGATCACTGAACCTTGGCTTTGAGGATCTCTCTCCTCACCCCTGACTTCCTGTCCCTAATTCTCTAAAGAGACGGTAGGGCTCAACTATGCACGCCTTCTTTATTTTGCTCTCTTTCTCAAATGGGAATCACCAAAACAGTTGTGTTGCTTCTAACAGATTGCTTGTTAAGTTTCTACTCTGCTGTCTTTCTGTGGATTTTGCACTCTCAAACTCCCCATTCAGTGTCCTCCCTCCAGATAAATTGTATGAACTTTAGTACGGGAAATGAGAGATTTTATAGTGGAATACTGTCTGGCCAAACCCTGCATATATTACTTTGTGAGATTTTTACCATATATTTTAAGGACAACCTTGTAATTGACTTGACAGTTTCTAGAAATATAAGTAAAAATAAAGTTAATGCCTTGTAATGTTTTCTATGTTAGGTTTTCAACGACTCTTTTAGTATATTGTCTCTTTTTTTTTTTTTTTGGCAAACAGATTAAAATGGAAAATAAGTTTAGTTGTGTATTTTTCAACAACACAAAATGTATGCTTCTATCTTTTCTTGTATTTGTATTTAATTATAAATTAATAAAGAATATAATAAAATGTAGGGCCCTCGCTAAAAGATAAATCTCCTTGTCTGCTTACCAACAACTTTATTTCACCAAGAAAAGTAGATACTTTTTTTTTTATTCCTGTTTAGAAAACGGGGCAACCATGTGTTTGTAATTTTGCCCACATTTTTTTTTTACATATCGTAGCTACACAAAATCTAAAGTCGCTTACAATCACTGGGGTTTTAACACCAGGGTATGATTTGGGCCTAAACTAATGTGTGTGTATGTAAATGAGATATTGTTAATAAAACTTATCTGCATACGTTCCCTCTGAAATTTCACTTCCTAACTAGATAGATATAATTCTTGCCTGCTTTTCACATTCACTATTGTAGTAATGCAATGTTCACATGTGAAAGAAAAGCCTGTGATCAGTGAACTGTGACTGTCACAATAAGGCTCCAGTTTATCTTGGACTTAGAATATTTTTAGTCTTTTAGTTTTGTAAAGAGCTGGAGGTGGAGCTGAAAGCCATTTACACTCCTCATTTGGACCCTTTTTTCCCAATCTCAAATCCTAATGGTTCCTCCCCATTTATAGTTCTGTGGCTCAACCCCCACTGGAGACCTGTTCAGGATCTCCACTGAGGCATTTGTGTGTGCCTAGCCTACTCCTTTCTTCTGCTCTTAACCACACAGGCTCGACTTCACAGGACAGTCGACAGCCCGTGGACAGCAGATGAAAAAGTAAGGCGGCAGATCCCGCGCCTGTTAAGTCCTCAACTAATTAGCAAAAATGGTCTCCTTTCTCTCCTTTTTAAGCGTTTAGTCTCGGTGGGTGGGGGCAGAGGAGGAATGAAGAATAAGACAGAGGGAGAGAGGGAGTTTGAGAGAGAGAGAGCGAGAGAGAGAGAAAGAGAGAGAGAGAGAGAGACAGAGAGAGGAGGTAAGGGGGGGGGTGTTAGTGAGAGCAAGAGTGGAGTGACTGAGAGGGGGGAGAGGCATCTGAGCTCTCAGCTGGGCTGTTTTGAAAACACACTTTTGAAAGCCTCTCCCTTAATTCATGGCTTTTGTTTTTGGCCCTTTTGTGTTTGCCAGTCTGACCATATAACATCATACATCTGGTCTATAGCTTGTTTTGGCCTTTCTCACTCAGGGACCCATCGTCTCCTCCTGGCCTCAGAGTAATGGTGTAACTTAAAATAACCTAAAGTTTGGGCCTTGTTAGAAACACAGAAACAATAATGTACTTTAATAATATGTAATTAAAACTGGAAGGGGAAAAAACATTCCTCCTTTGTGAAAAACACTTCTTGAAAAATATTATCCAAATCCTAAAATACTACAATACACCTTTATTACACAATGCAAGTTTCTTAGCCTAGAATTTGATTGAAAGCTATTCATTGCCAAATGAAAGCTATTGTTCAACACAGATTGTGTCTAGTTGAAACTGAGTATCTTACAGTGGCATCTGGGCCCACAAACATGTTACAATTAGTATTAAAACAATCCAGCCATCGGAGCAGCACCACACCCTCAGCACAACATTATGGAACCTTTGATTGGCATGGTCAATGGGGTACGTACAGTTATTTTATATAATTTATTTATCCAAAATTCTATATCTCAAGTATTACAGTCCACATTCTGTAAACAAAAATCACGTCACTACAGTGTATTAAGTCAATATCCACACATGCCTTAAATTGGTATTGACATGTCTTTTGTCTTATCTCAACTGTTCACATTAGTAATGTAAAACAATCCACATGCTTTAAATATTACTCGGATAAAGGCACGCTGTCACTTCTAGAAGTAGAATACATCCCAAGGAGTTTTTTTTCCAGCTAGTGAGTAGTAGGTGTCCCCTTTTTCGAATATGAACATGATTTTTAAACAAACCCCTTGAAATATTTCGGGTGAAAATATCACATCTACATGTCTACATCTACATAAAAATAACTAACATCCTTGTCAGTCATGGAATCAAAAATATTGTGGTGTTATAGACAACTGTATCTTCATTTTAAGCCAAAGGTTGACAAGTTGTCACTGAAAGAAAAATAGACTAACCACTTGCTGAAAATGTATCAAATAAATAAAGAACGAAAAGTTGTGACACACGGACATAGTGCTAGAACAATACCACCATGACATTGGCAAGACCAAGGCCAGAAGGAGTAAATTACACTGCTCTACATTAGATAATGAATATTTTAGGGAAACTAAATCTTCAAATACAGTTTACAGGTTTACCTTTGCTGCTAAAGGAAAGGCAACAAAGAAGAAAGACATTTCTTTGTCAGAGTAAATTTAGTCCTGCATGTGTTTATGGTCGGTACGTTTACTGTCTACTGTTTTACTTACAACTTCACAACATTCAGATTGGCCCTGTTTTCTTTCACAAATCACTTAGATCCTGCTTATAAAGGTGCCTGTCTGCCCCTGTACACTTTTTGTATGCAAAACACAATGCTTGATCCGTTTTCAGAAAGCACCATTTTAGAGGACAGATGGCATTTGCCACTAAAACAATTTTGGAACTTGTGTGTTGGTTGATTTAAGAGTGGCTACACAATGTGGAAGGAGAATATATGCCTTGCTGTCCACTGGGATCCTTCACCTCACAGTCAGTAGGAGCTTAAAAGGCGGTCTTCGATTCTCATATTTCCTGCAGTAGAGGGGAGTTCAAGGCTTGGGGATGGGGCATATAAACCCTGATATGTCACGGAGCCGAAGCCAATGTACCAACACAGGAGAAAATAGGACAATGAAAAAAAGGCTCTTTAAAAAGCATCTTTACATTTGCATGTTGTAGAACATACACAGAAACACAAACATGTTCACAATATATACACAAACAGAAATGTACGTACCTGCTCAACAAACACTAATATTTAAAGCACCACACACAGTGCATTCAGAAAGTATTAACACCCCTTCACTTTTTACACATTTTGTTAGGTTACAGGCAGCCTTATTCTAAAATGGATACTAATCTACTAATCATTCTACACACAATACCACATAATTACACAGGCACAGGCACACCTGTTTTTGGGCAATTTGTCCCATTATTCTCTGCGGATCATCTCAAGCTCTGTCAGGTCGGAGGGGAGCCTCAACGCACAGCTATTTTCATGTATCTTCAAAGATGTTCAATCAGATTCAAGTCCGTGTTCTGGCTGGGTCACTAAAGGACATTGCACAGATTTGTCCCAAAGCTACTCCTCCGTTGTTTTGGCTGTGTGCTTAGGGTCGTTGTCCTGTTGGACGCCCCAATCTGAGGTCCAGACCACTTGTTAAAGGCCAGATTGGTGGAGTGTTGCAGAGATGGTTTTCCTTCTGGAAGGTTCCCCCATCTCCACAGAGGAACTCTGGAGCTCTGTCAGAGTCAGAGCAATAACCTGCCTGACCAAGGCCCTTCTCCCCCAGTTGTTCAGTTTGGCCGGGCAACAAGCTCTAAGAAAAGTCCAAGCATATTCCATATAGGAATGAACGACGCCACTGTGTTCTTTGGGACCTTCACTGCTGCAGAAATTAATTTGTACTCGTCCCCTTCCTCCTGACTTCATGTCAGAGCAAAAAACTGTCTATGCACTATCAACTGTGGGACCCAATATAGACAGGTGTGTGCCCTTTCAAGTCATGACCAATCAATTGAATTGACCACATTTGGACTTCTATCAAGTTGTAGAAACATCTCAAGGATGATCAATGGAAAAAGGATGCATCTGAGCTCAACATTGCGTCTCATAGCAAAGGGTCGTAAATGTTATATTTCAGTTTTTTTTTAAACATATATAAATTATACATTTCTGCAACCTTGTTATCACTGATAACTTTTGATATTGTTTGTAGATTGATGAGAGAAAAAAAAATTATATGATCTATTTTCTAATAAGGCTGTAACTTAACAAAATGTGGAACACATGACGTGGTCTGAATCTTTTCTGAATGCACTCGTATGTATCCGTCGAATACACAAAATTGACCCCATCCACCACCTCAACAGCAGAGGAGGAGAAAAGAAGGAACCCCAAACCAGCAGAGTGTTATAAATTAGAAGCTGTCAGTATTACAATGTATATTAATAGCCACACCTCTTTTTAATGAGTTTGGCATTGGCAGCTCTGAGGAAATACAAGTCATCATGGCGCTGCTCATGCACACCTCGACGAAAGAACCTATAATAAATCTTGTGAGAGCAGGGCTCACCATAAATATGTATCGCATAAGGCATCTGTTTTACATTCTGCATATAAATCAGCCCAAGTGCTGAATGGCAATGAATCAGGCGCCCGACGCTTGATTTGATAACAAATCGACTTTGAACTTGGGAGGGAAGAATTTAGAGCCCCCAACATCCTAAGGAAGGGAAGGGGGGGGGGGTGTCAGAGGAGACCCATGAGGCTTCTTGCTTCGGCCGTCTGCCGTCACACACAGGATTTAGGGGCACCGCTCTGCCAATACTGTTATGGTTGGATGGGGGGACTCGCAGTTGGATGACCTGATCGCTTCTCTATTATCTCTTCATTGAGTGTTTGCTACTTGGCCCATTACATGATGCTATCATCCCCACCGCAGCGTTTCAGACTGTTGGGACAGTGGGCATTTTGTAGCCTTCAGAATCAAGCCTTTCTGCAATAAAACTGAGAAAATATACAAATAGGTATTCCTTCATTTTAATTATTCACATTATGTTTCGTATAAAACAATACAGTCTTACATACTCAAGAGTCGTAATCTCAATAAAAACAAGGTTTTTAAGTCTGTGTTGCAATTAGTCGTAATCTCAATATAAACAAGGTTTTTAAGTCTGTGTTGCAATTAGTCTACCTTTGTAGACTAACAGCAACAAATGTGTGAAAACATTTTATCCATTCCCCATTGTTACCTTGTACAATTAATACATGCCTTCAGGTCATGATGGTCAGAGAGAAGGAGCTACATCGTTTGGGGACTACCACCATTATTTAGCTGAGTATTTCACATCCTTACATCATTAGCTAAATGTATTCCCAATAGAGAAAGTTGTACAGTTGCTAGAGAGCTTTCCTCATTGCACAACTCCAATCTAACTCCCCCCTTCGGTTAATCTGTCCCTGTATCATACTAAGTCAGTAAGTAAGTTGCTGTATGAGGAGGATGCACCCAAATCTAGCCATAATGGTGGCTGATCGTTGACATAAAAGAGGGAAATAACCATCCAACGATAGCACAAATGGTTTCTCTCTCCTCAATCATACAAAATGATATTGTGTTAACAGCTGGGACCTAACATCTGCCTGGGAAGTCAAACGCCCAGGGAGCAGATGCTCATGCTATCAAACTGTTTGTTATTGCACTTTGGATTGGCTTTCGGGTGAACTGTACAAAATAATCTATTCTTTTTGCATTTTGCCTGACCAGTACTCCGCTTTGCCGCACTATTGTGCTGTGTGCTGGAAGTCAATAAGGTTAATTCGCTGCATCCCCGATACAGGAGGAGTAAAACACAACAGTAAGAAATGGTTTTGGTCATGTAATCATGATGGATAACATGGACAATATCAACCCAGATCCACTAGAGGAGTGTGTGTTTTATGTGTGCGGATCGGATCTCTTTAATGAAGTGGGAAACAAAGAATCTGAATGCAAGACCAAATATATTGTTGCTTTGATGTGTTGTTACGGATGAAATGGATATCTGTTCAGTGAGTAAAAAAAAGTGTCAAATTTTGCTAACGGCTAAAGTCCCATTTTACTTATGATATATTGCCTGAAAATACAACTTTAGATTCTCACCTGCACACTCTCTGTGGCAGCATGTTCTGCTCGGGTCGTCTGTTGCACTGCGGGTGTATTTGGGGATGATTAATTGCTTAGTCTTGTGAATGGAGCTCTCGAAACAGCGGGATCCTCTGCATATGTAAATACAAGCAGTCTCAGCACAGCATTCTGGAGCAGGATTAACACAATGACTCTGTTCCGAGATTTAGAGCAATTCACCAATCTTTTCTATTCGTTCTGACAGCCAATTTAAGGGGGAGACACAAAACATGCTGCTCTTCTTTCCTGAACCAAATACTGTATGGGGTAGCCTAGATTTTTCATGCCATTTGTGCTTCACAAAATAACTGATGGAATGGTGTGAATTGGCTGTACTGTAATAGTGTTAACCAGAACACATTGATTGACCAGCGAGAACTTGACAAGACATGGTTTACAAGTCTAAAATAAATGAAGGGGTTTATTTTGAGGGCTTGAAATGGAAATGAATCAGCTCGGACTTGTATGATGTATTCTGCTGATCTCTAATTGAGCCACACGGCAAGAGTGTACTACTACAAACACAAATTATTTTAGTTTATTTGAAAGGTCTGACACTACCTAGAGAAAGGTTTATTCCCGTGGCGCTTTGTCTTTTGGACCTGATGGAAACACACTGCTGCAGGGTCATTTGTGCTAAGAAAAAGGTGCTTTCGACCTTTGTTGGGAAAGCTGACACGATAAAGTGCAGTCTGCTAGCGACCAAATGGGAATGTCATCACATATTAAGGACTTTTTAAATTATGCATTTGGTTCAGGCTCCTGGGGTGAAGCATTGAGAGATGGCGCTGTTAGAACATAATGCATTAAGTGACACAGGAAACACCCTAGAGAGCGCCTAACTAGCTCTGGTTAGAGCAGACTAAGCATGTTAAATTATAGTTGTAATCATTATAGCTTGAAAAGTATATCCAAGTCAAAGTGCAACACTAATGAACGCACAATATATTGTAGCCTTGAATGCCTGCCATTGGCAAAATGGCATCTTTGCAGTGCAATGTTAAAATGTGGCATAAACTGTTAAAAATTAAGTCCATTGATTAAAGATAAGCCTAATTTCAGGTATCAATTGAACATTTAGATTAATTAAAATACAGTGCTGTAAAGAGGTCTGCATTTTATTTTTATTGTATTTTTTTTTTCTTAATTAAAGAATGTGCTATTTTATTCTATGCTTTTTTTTAAAGTTGCTCAATGCAAATGTTTGCAACACTGATGAGTTCAAGAGGTTATAACTTGCTGCTGCACGTGTGTAAGAATGTGCAAACCAAGTGAATGGAGAAGTCTTTCTCTCTGGAATCGTCACACTGGATGTAATATTTCTTAAAATACCAGATTTTGGTCGATTGTATGGACTTTGCTGTGCAAGGTGCAGACAGCAGCTGTGCGCTTTAGATATTCCTCTTAAAGCTATTGAACCTAAACACGAGTCCCTTCCTATAAATCTAGTGAGACTGTCCTCGACGCTTGGGAACATTGTGCCGGGCCACACTGAAAGGACATCTGATGACACAAACTCAATCACTTAGAGAATAAAAAAGACATCACTTTGCAACAAGCCATTGATAAAGGGTTGCGCGGCATGGTGAAAATTAAGACCCTGTAACAAGGTCTCGGGCTCCTAGTCTGACAGCCATTTTCTTTCGATATTTATCATCCCACCGTGCCATTGGCTATTATACGTGAACTCGCTGTCTCATGGCAGGCAAGGAATTTATTGGTGCTCCATTATTAGGGAATTGCAGGGAAAGCAGGGAGAAGCACTATGGTTTTCTGAGGATGTTACGATCGCCTCCTAGATTATGTCTCTTGACAGGTTTGTCATCCCTGTGCACTGATGTGCTCTGTAGAGTGCTCTGATATCATTAGCTTCATTGCTCCTAATGTGTCTGCTCCCAAGCAGGAAGACAGGTCATATATTGTACAAATAGGTGAACAGAGCCAAGAGCTAGAGCTCCCTCAATAAACACTGTCTGCTTTGCTACATACTGTAGCCAACCTAGAGTAACCAAAAAGTAAATAATAAAACCACTACATTCTAGCTTCCTCTGTATGATTAAGGTATTCCAGTAATGTTTTGTAGGTGCTAGTATTTGGAATAATTTACAACTCATTAATCATTCACACAGAAAGGTGGGCACCAATTTCAAAATAATATTACATTGTGCTTTTGTAGTACTCTTCCACAGAACACAAACCTGTGGTATTTGTCAATACAGGGGTCTTCAGTAAGCCGTTGCCATAGACAGAGAGAAGAGCAGGCAGAGGTGGCGTATTTAGTTGGGAGGATGATTTGTGAACACAGCACATGGGGTCGAGATGACTTTGGGATCACAGCTGTATAACGGGTCAAGTACTCATTATGTAATGATCCATGTTGCCAGAGATATTCCAAGTGTTTGCGCAAGCGGGTAATAGAACGTTGACTTTTAAAAGCATAATTTCTTTGACCTTACTGGAACGTGCCATGGAGAATGGTGTAAAACACAAGAACAACTTGGAATGTTTGGCCCCGAAAAGTGTTTTCTGGGTCCATCGACAAGCCTCAGATTTTATTTGGATGTACATTTCACTAAAATTTCTCTGAGCACATATGCACTGGTATGACTTGTTAGCAAAGCTATATCCGGAACTTGTAGATAATGTCTCAAGCACAGTGTTTGTATCTGCCGCTTAAATTACTGAACCTCTGGCTTGTGGAGTTGATGGAAAGTCAAAGATAAGAATCCGCTGAAGCTAGGAGAAACAACGGCTGAGAATTTGGTGTGGGGAATTAAACCAATTGAGGAAGTTGCTATTTTCTCTGACCAACAAGAGTTATAGGCACAGCCAGGCGTGTATATTTTCGTTAGGATGGAGAACGGGGTTGAAATGAGCGAATATTGCTGAAAGAACGTCGCTCACATTCGGACACAGACAAAAGCTGGAAATGAAATAACTTCCTTTCCTCAGGAAAACACTGCAGCTCCTGACAGAATAATAGCAGTTGAGTAGAGGGAGAGGGTCCAGCAGTATTAGCACACAAACACAGGAAACTGTTGAGCGACCTGCTTGGCTTGCCAAGAGCGAACAGACACACGCTCTCTTAAAAAGACAGAAAGAGTCATGCCTACAGTGTGACCAATGCAACACTTATAGTTTTAGAGAGTGTGTACTGCAGATAGTTTTAGAGAGTGTGTATTTTATCTCGATGCCAACTACAATGTTGTAGGTTTACTGATGACATGCTAGTTAGGCAAGCATTAAAGTAAAGGTTTACTTTACTTTAGTTAGTTGGTCCTAAATAAACTGCCAGGCAAAAAGATGCACTAATATCTTTAGGATGGATCTATTAGTATGGACTATAACTATAAAGGTTGAAACTGCAATCTGCCACACCAATCTGTATACATGAACACTGTTGAGAGAAATGAAACAAAACGATCAGCTTTGGAGTGAAACACCATCACTGAACTAAAGTGTTCACGGCTTGTAGTATACATTTTAATAGTTTTTTTTTTATTTTGTTTTATTTTTTTTAACATCCTATTCAAACAAAGGATTTATAACTGCAAATTGTCCACAAACTAATTGCCACCTACTGTGAGGTTGCCTATTGCATGTCATTTCAATGCTATAACTTTCCATTGCAAGACAGCGTCACAGACCCAAGCCCAGTCAGTGGTGGCTGGGACTAACTGCGATGTTTGTGTTTTGTTTATAAAATTACATTAACAATACATGGATTCAAGGTATAAGATGGATCTTTAAAGGATGTTGATGTGTTTGATAAATGTTATAGGAAGGAATAGCAATATGTCCTGGACCTTTTAAGTGTAAAAATGTTTTTGATCAGTCAATTATTATTCCCTTGCAATACGTTAATGCCTGTGTGATAGTAAAAGTAATAATCATATTTGTGAGTCCTGAGAGGTGATTACCTGATGTTTATACCCTGTATTATCTAAATCTCTTGAATTCATTATTTGAGGCTGTTCCCTAAGGTATATTTGAAAATCGAAAATACCTATTTCTTTTATTACATGACTTAAGTTATAGTAAGCCTTTACAATTATGTGTATTTACTTTTTTTATCATATTAACTGCACAATCTAATTTAATAAATATCATAGCTACAGAGAAGTATATTGTGAGAAAGTATATTGTGAAGAAAAAGCAGTAGGCCCACAAGTTATATTATTGGCAGGAGTCAGAAGTTCAAAGCTTTGCAATTCTAGCGTATTACCCTCTCAATGGCTAATTGTAGGTACTGTATCAACATTCACTTCTTCATTTCTTCTTTCAGGCTTAGGAAGTGGAAATGCAAATATTCATAGTGGTCACTCATAATGTTTGACCTGTGCGGGTTATCTTGCCTGTGTACACAGTTTCCGTCTTCCCGTAAGCCAATTGTCTAGTAATCTCTTACTTAAGTTTTAACTGTGAGAAAACATAAGCATTGCAGGATAATTTATTTAATCGCAAGAACCATTGTTGTTTTTCTCACACTAAGAAAGCACTAGCAAGAAAGTGATGATGTGATGATGAAAGTGATGAAAGTGATTGTTGAGGACGGTCTATTGTTGAACATCTATAAGACATTTTTTATTTTGATAGATAAACCATGCTACTGGCTAAAATTAAGTAAAACCTTCATATAGTCAGGCAATCTTATCACATTAGTCAAAGTATTGTTCAAACATGAAATATATCAGGAAAAAATGGAGTTGAAAACAATTCAAAATAAGAAAGGCATTATTTGTGTTTTGTGTCCCACACAACTTACTTTAAAAGTAATTGACTTAGTTGTAGTTGGTTATAGTGTTTGGCTATTGGAGTCTCAATACTACAGCAGCTGCCTGCCCTGATTAATGCACAATTCCAAAGACATGATTTCATTACCTTAATAGTAAGCAGTCAGCAATTACATTTGTCCTGTCCATTGCTTCATGCCTACCACCAAGCAATTAGTGTGACATTTTATTTTCCTCTAAAACACATAGGAACATCCAACAGATTACAAATGTAGTTTTTTTTAAAAATGGAATGAAACCTGTGTCAGAGCAGAATTACCTGTGTGAATTTGAATGTATTGTTTGACTGAAATGTATGAAAACTGCAAGCCAGCCAAGCTAGTTAAAGAGCCTTAATATGACACCCCTTTCTATTAAATATGTATTATTGATTAAAAGTATTTGTTGAAATAACTAGGCGACTGTTTTATCATGTTGTGTATCTTGGTACAGTAGATGCAACACCTTTTTTTTAAACAGTTTAAGTGGGCCTTTAAGGAATAGTTCAGTATTTTGCCTGTATACCTTAATTATACATCTTCGGACTTGTCCCAACTCATCTGGATAGGTTTAACATCCATTTGGGCTATTTTTGAGTAATTACGTTTTCCCGCATAGCTACAATGCTAAGTTTTAGAATGGAAACCAAACCCTAATTTACATACATACTTTAATATACCATATCGACCAATTTAGTGTACACCAACCTGGCAAGTTGAGCAAATAATCTGAATGGCTGCTCTCCCTTCTCTCTAAAAGTATATAATCAGAGCCAATTAATAAACAACAGATACAAAAGACTAACCCAAGCTTAAATGATTAGTTAACAGTTTGCTTTTGCGCTTCTGTGATAAAGAAACAAATGTATCTATGTTATACTAACAGTTAGTAATAATAATACCTCATCAGAACTTCTAACTTAACATTTTGAGGTTGTGTTTTCAACTAACACTACCTATGTTTGTGTTTTAAAGCCACGTAATTATACGTTTGAAAAAAACTGTATATGGTTCCCTAAGATATTTACATAGTTCCCAAATGTGTGGGTTTAAAACCTATGCTAACAATTAAAACCAGTATGAAATTACACTTTTGTAAAAGACAGCTGGGACTAGGAAGTCAATAGTACTTATTAAAAATGCCATGCAGATGAGTACTGGTTTGCTGGTGATCAGCTTATTGAGTTTTTGGGACTTTGGTGCAGTTCAACTATCTGAAGCAGCTAAAGCCAGAAAAGGCTGCAGCACTGAACCACTTTTAAGTCCCCGTAGTTACGTAGACTCTTTTGGCTGTGCCACACCTTTATTTATATGAAATTCAAAAATAAATTGTATTACAATATATGCACTGGTCTGTCTACATTGGCATAATCAGACTGTTGGAAGCATAAGACTGCGTTGTGCACACCAACAATTTGTTTAGCTTTAACATTTGGTGTTATGAAATGGTGCTATAAAAAGACCAACTACTTCAGCCAATAGTACATGTTAGTACATTTTGGTTGCATTATCACGTTAGTTTGTAATTGCAGTTCAATAAACATCTAGCCATCTCATTTAGAATCAGGTAAGCAATGGTTAGCATATTGCTGCTCAGAACTTTAGCTGGTGTGTGTTAGATGTTTTTAAGAGGCTGCAGGGGCAATTTGCTTGGAAGCTGAGCAATCTGTTGGATAGAGTATCTTGGGGCATATACAAGATGCACATTATGTTGTTTATTTGAAAAACACACGGTGCAACATTGGATAACGGAGAAGGGGGAAATCTGCTAGATAACTTGGCTGCATTCTCACTCAGACGAGCATGTGATAAATGTATTTTTCTAAATTTGAAACTTGTGTGAAGCAGATATTTTTTGCAGTACTGCATACAGTGAACATTACATTACACTCACATGCTCATGAAAATGGCTAATGGCTACCTACCTAAAATGTACTCAACCAAGATGCTACGCCCCCCATAGTGAACTTGCCAAAATGTTGTACTTTTATTGGATTTATTGGAATGACTGGTACCATGAGGTGGAAGACAAGGTGCCGTGCAATTTACTTTACCGTGCACATTCTTTTTGTTCCAATATTGAATTAAGTCATTCAGTACAACATTACAAAAGTATTTATATTTAAATAATTTACCTCACTACTTACCGAAAATTGCCACCTCGTTGACTTAGTCATTTAGGTGAAATGCCAACCCTTCTTTGCATTTTCTGTAGAACGATAAGATGTTAACATGGTTAATAGGATCACAGAAGTCTAATCTGGTCATTAACTCCACTATGCCAAAGGGTGAAATAACGGTCAAGTAGAACTTAGTGTAATCTGTGTAAATACTTACTGTGTGCCAGGTACCAACTGCAACTATGTTCTAATGAGATGTATTCCAAGCACTTACTTTCATATAAGAGGTCCCTTATTGGTTAGCTCATTAAGGACCATTTCCCCCAAAGAAACAGCTAGATCATCACTTGAAGGTGAGTGTAAATTTAGATTCACGTTCAGCTTTATGGGTAAGCTTTTATATTGTAGAGACAGATTTGCGATTGATTAGTGTTATTTTTTTTGTTTTGGTTGCAGGAGCATATTTTCATGTTTTATTTGTTTGTATGATGATTGCTTAAACAGTGCAGACTTGTGTTGACTTACGTGTGTTTTTTAGAAACTGATATGTACAGGTAAGTGATGGAATACAACATTAGTAATCCATTAAACCTGATATATGCTGCAAATAAATCAGATCCCAGCTTGTGCTTATAGAGGCACATATCAGTAGTAAAGAAGTCAGTAAACATTTGCACAGGTAACGTTTATGGATCTATGAACCTCGAGGTTGTATGAACCCTGAAATTCCGACATTATGTGTTGCATCTACCCTAATCTGCTTTGATGACTCCATAGTCATGTTATGCCTTAAGGGCACCCAATTAGTCCAATTAGCCCTAATGAAGACCTTTGACTTATTAAGTCCCTGACAGTCCTGATATACATCAATTTTGCCATACACTATGTCCAATTTAACTTTTGCATGCTGTTTTGTTTAGATATGTCTTGTTGGATTGAAACTTTTCCCCCTCCTGAACATCATGAGGGGTCACTAAATACCTTAGGGTGATAGTACTGCTACTAGAGTTGATGTGAATTGGAGATAACTGTGAGTGGCACAGATGTCTAAACGTGATATGATTATGAAGACATATTCGGTTTAATCATCACTGTCAGGTAATTTTTTTCTACAGTTCAATGTTTTTAAGTCTTTTGTTGACAAATGGATAAATTATGCACTGGTTGAAATATTTTGGCCCTGGGATATATGTTTTCTTCTCAGATCATCTTGATGAACAGGCATGTAATTCGTTTCCTAAGCCCTTTTAAATCTACAGGCTTTCCAGAAAGTAGGAACAACAATATTACTATTGATTTTAGTATTACTATTAGTAGTAGTAGTAGCAGTCATATTAGTATTAGAAGTAAAAGTCGAAGTATTAGTATTAAAATTATTATTACTGTTAGTAGTGGTAGTAGTAGTAGTAGCAGTAGTATTAGTATTAGTAGTAGAAGTAAAAGTATTAGTGTTGATATTATAATTATTATTATTAGTATAGTTGTAGTGTGATTAATGTTACATTAATGACCTCTCTGCATTTGCTCTAGTCTCACATCCCAAGTTTTGTCTTTTCTCACACGAGACAAACCCCAAAGCCTAGCCCACCACTTTTATTAAATTGTCCTCAATAAAAAAGCTCAGACAGGATTTATTAGGTACTCAGCACAGACGTTTAGTATTTCCCTCCGTTATTAACTGAAAATCAATAGAAAGCAAAGAAAATGGAAGTCATACAAGTGTTGTCGCCCTGATATTATGTTGGCTGTCGGGTTAGATTCATGACAGAGCTCTAGCGCCTGCAAGGTGGACTTTCTGCTTACATTGCAAGACCTAAAGTGGAAGTTATTCATTAGAGTTAGCCAGCGGTCAGATACATTTCCAGGCCCTTTCCCACATCTATCTTAGAAGACTCGAGTGAGAGTGAGAAAGGATGCTTATATACCCTGATAGAGATGTCAGATTTAACACACAGTGTTAGATTTATGGTGATTTTGTTCTAAAGACCTTTTTTAAAACTGTCATGGAGGCCTTACCTTAAAATATAAACCTGGAATGGCATTCATGTTTATTACAGTCATATTACAGTGTTTTCCCCTTCTACTGGATGACATCCCTTTAGTCTGCCACCTATCAATATAATATAGACTATTCCTGAGTAACAAAAGAAGATTTGACCTAACGCTACGTAGGGTTTGCTGGTGTCACTTCAGAGGGCTACAGGGGCAAACACTTAGTCTGCTATAAATTAAGTCATCCAATAGAATTGCCTGTGGTGGCTGTGCTGCAAAGCTGTTTCATCATAAGGGAAACCGGCTTTGCCCACATATTATCCTATGCTATCACAAAAAAGGAGAGGAAAAATCCAGGAATAAAGAGCTTACCCACTTCACTAATTTAATTACTCTCAGGACCTCCATGACAGTAATGTAAATATTCTACCGTGAGGACTCAAGACACGGGGAGTAATTACTTAAGGCTTTCCTTCACATCTCTCAAGACTTTTTATTATCCAAAAGCTTTTTAACATTAGCACTCTCTCCCTGACAAATTAAATGAAATTTCATTACTCTAGCCATCTTAATGGCATGAAACTATCAGCTGTTGTGTGCCTTGTCTCTTCCTCGGCTGCCCCAGCAGATTAATCAAATAGTCAGCTTCTGAGTTAAACTGGAGGGAGCATCGATCCCCTAGTCTGTGTTTGTCCGAGGTGGCTAGGTGTGAGCATGATGTGAACTTTGAGTGAAACATACTGCCTATCTATCGATTCTTATATGTTTAACATGCACAGTCTTATCAAAGGACTATAAATCAGAAACACAACTAAGAAACTATGAAATGTATTGTTTAAAATATTACTGAAATACATTTTTTTATCTAATTAGCATGCATTAAAAGTCATTTTGAAATTGAACTTTGTGTATTGTATGCCACTTTCAAATTAATTCAGGATGAAAAAACGGAATATAGGTATTTGCGTATTTATATATAATATATCACATTTCATTATTACTTGTATATTGATGTAATTTGTCAATCTTGGAGACACCACTAATGCTGGGAAAGATTTACTTATATGTGGCCTCATGGCAAACCATTACCCATGATATTTAACACCTTTTGGTTTTGCAAGGGTTAAGCTACTTGGCCTTTGATCTCTCAGGGGTGAGGTCTTGGCAAAGTGCCCCTCCACCCAGCCCAGACCCTTATGGGACTTTCTATCCAATTGATGGCCAAGAGTGGATGCAGATCTCAAGGTTACACCTGAGTGTTCAAGGGCAGGTCCAAGTGTAATCGGCACTTAGATCATAGATTAATCTTATTTGCTATCTATTAGGCTTGATTCTTGCTTCCCTCTCTCCCCTCCCAAAGCCAGGATTATCGTGATAGTTTAAGATAATGGATTCTTATGGAAGGGGAGGTCAAAAAGGGTTCTTGTTTCAGAACCTACAGATAATATGATTAATCTAAAAGCCTCTTTCAAAAGGGGTCCCACCTTCACAGGCCTAATTGGCAAAGAGGGATAGAAATAAATCTGAGATGTTGCAACAAGAGCGTTTCATTAATTAGAGTTTTATTCCATAACCAAAGTGAAGATGATGAAAAAGATTATTTGGTATGTGCACTTCATCCACTTATTCTCCAACTGAAATAAGTCCATGACTATAGTATACGTTTTTACTAACAAGAACCGGAAGAGGTATACCATCTGTTTTCTTTTGAAAGGATATTATAATGTCATATTCTGTTGCTTTCAACCTTTAAATTCGTGTGTTTGTAATTTAGAGACAAATTTAGAAACGTATAATATACAGGATATTGATATTGATGTAATAATACCACAGAGCATAATTGACATTTCCTTAATACACATGAAACCAAACATTTGATCAATGTACATTATCACATTTACATTTCTTCAAAATGCTCTATTAACATTTAAAAGGAAAATAAGATGTTACCTCTGTGCTCCTGCAGTAAAGTAAAAGGTTATGGTGAGTAATATTGATTTCCTTAAGCAAAGCCGTTCTTTGCTTCATCCCAGGAGAAGTGCCTTACCTGTTTAGATTTCTCTCATAGCCACAAGCTAAATAGATAACAGATAAACTCAGATAAAATATATCCAAATGTGACAGCCCTACCGATAACCTCTCAAGACAACATGGTAATCTTGCCTTGTCATCAGAATCATAACATTTATCATAAAGAATAGACTTGTTACTGTGTTGCGATTTAAATATTTACTTGTTCATATAATCATACTTTTTCTGTAAACATATCAAGTGATCGTGAAATCCACACACACATTAGGTAAACTTGGATGACATTTCATCGGGCACTTATCCTCACGTGGGACAATCCGTTAGCCCAATTTTGGAATTACTTATTTTGTCAGAAAGGCATAAGGTAAGGATTTGATTGTCCATTAGAATGACATAGATGGGGACATATTTCCAGTATAAGACCAAAGGGTTGTGGTTTGCTAATGGCAATGTATATGGACAGTACAATATTTTTACATTATGACTCAAACAACAAAGATCACTGACATTGAATTGGATTAAGGCGTCACATTTTAAATGGTGTGTTATTGACATGTGGTGTCCTGAAATCTCAATCTTGTCTTTCTCTTTTACATGGGATAGATAAGTCCGGTATATAGTATTCTGTGTATTGTAGTCTTACAGATACATGATGAATACTAATATAGTAATGCATTCAAATGTTCATAAAAATTGTCTATTGCAGGTGCTTTTGGATGAAGTAGGGATTCACTGTATACGGCAAACATTTTAAGACGCGAGTAATATGAATATTGCATTTTTCAACCAAACAGCATAATAAAATATGATTATTTCCCAAACATAGCTACAAAAAAACAAGGTTAAACTGCATTTTTTTATGATGTCAACTTGCCACACCTCTTCCTCTTGGACCTAAAAATAAAATAAAGCTGTGCTATAAGTAGAAATAGTTAGAAAACTAGACTATGTACACAATTGCCATCTAAGTATTAAGCTCCCATAACGTACAGTAGATGGATGTGCTCCCATATAATGTAACCATTGTTGGTCAGGAATTCTGTTTGACAAGAAGCTCCTTCCCCTCTGTATAAGGTACTAAGATGATGTATGATGTTTGACATCATTTATATCACAAATTCTCTCGATCTTTTGCTATGTGTAACTTCCATTTCATTATAAAGTCTTTATAATAAATCTGATGGAATTGTCTGGTGAATTGACAGTTGACTGAGTTAAGAAACAGGGACATAGCCTTTGCAAAGGTAGATTTTGGCCTCATTTTCAGTCTCACCTGACATTGTCATGCTGCTGTACTCATTATAAGCTGTCTGTCATCCCTCCCCCTCACACTCAAGCAGCCCTATTTTGTTTAGGCCATTTATCAATGTCAAAATTGTCATCAGCTTAGATTCAATTAAATTAGCGCACTTCTCAACTCTCATTTCCAATTAAATTGATATGTAGACAAAATATCAATAATTATTGGTAGTTTGTAAAGATGATTCAATGTTTTATGGATATATCTCCCGTATGAGTCTTCAAATGTATTTGTGTAACATGCATCTACCCACTATTGTGTTGACTATTTCATGGCAAAGACCTTTGGTAATAATGGTTGATTGTTGTTTATTCAGTAATATTACAACATACAACAAAACATGTTAAAGAACTGGGGCCTTGCCTTTGTTTTGTGGCCGTTGTTATAAGTTATTCTTCTGAACTGTAGTTTTCTTCCATAGTTGCTTTATATTTTTTTGCTACATAATCATTGGGCCAAAATGAAGACGGATATGCTAATGATTCTAATTGGACTACTAATAGAGCATGTTTCTTTCGTTTTAAAGCTTTTTGGGGTCTGTGTAATCAGTATGGAAAGTCGTTAAGGGAATGGAGAGGCAACCAGCAATGTCAGGAGAGGGCCTAGGCGGTTCCGGCTGACACTACCCCAATCTTCCAGGACCCATTAAATGGCAGTTTCAACGCATTACCAACCATAACATCCTTGAATATCACTGATTTTATTTGCAGTATCAAACATTTCATTTCACGCACCATTAATAGAAAAGTGCTGAGGTTCTAATGCTGCCAAACATTTAGTAACTACCTGGACTCTGAGAACCAATTAACTCCAGAAACAACATGGCCAATTAAACACAAAAATAGGTAAGTCTACCACTAGTTACGGCCCTAGTCATTTAATGCTGAACAAACCTAAGCAGTAATGTACAGATGAAGCTGTTGCAGAATGACCATGTGAAACTGAGGCAGTGACTTTGAATCTCATTGTCGTTGCGTAAAAAACAAGCAAGCAACCGGTATCTTTACCAATTGACCAAAAGGTCTACTGTCTGCCGGTGTATCTAAACTGTTCTGCTGATAGAGCCAAAATTAGACATTCATTTATATTCCAATGGTAGGACACTCGCTGCTGTCATTCAAATGTATAAATTTTTATTTCCAGACAATACGTTTCCCAATTAGGATGCAGGTGTGAGGTGTTGCTTTGTAAGATTGCTTTGCGACCCTCGACAGTGCTCACTAACCTTATAACCTCATCTAAACTTTCTAATATTCTTTGTATTGATTTCCCAGCAAGCTTTCAATGATGCTGTCATTGAAAGCTATGGAATGATGCCAGAACAAAGCTAATGACCTTTTAGCTATGGGAAGAAAAACATCAATAATTATTATTGTTTATTTCTATATACTTCTTAATATCATGATTTTATAATAGGATGGCTATGACATTTGACAGTACACCCATGACTTCAGTGATTGGCATGTAGTTAAGGGAGACAGGAGGTTATTCAGGAAACGTACAATTTAATAATTTAAATATGCTGACTCAAGGGACAAAATGTCCAAATATAAAATGCAGAATCCTCCTAAAAGTTTATGACATACCTAGATTAGATTCTTATGATATTGAAATTTATTAGTGGTAGGGTTAATGAATTGATGACCGGATTGGTATGACGAGAGGCTAAGTAAGCTGTTATGTAGTTACTGATTTGTTTAATCGGTGTTATCAAACTATGACCCTAAATGACTGCTCTAATATTTTACCAGACACAACGTGATATTTTCTTTACCCAATTTAGCTTCTAGCTAATGCTACCTACAGATTTGCTGCTTAGCCCAACTATTTTTAAATCATTACACACAATGTAATGTCAGATTCAGCCTTTCCCTTTTTATGTTATTTTGTCTCTGTCTGTAGACACTGCCTCATGATAATAGATGAACATATATTTGATTGAATCTGACTTCATATTTCTACTAGCTTCTGGCTCAGACAATAAAAATAACCTATCAATGTAATTACCATTAGACAACCGTAAGTATACATATATATTCAATTAATGCAGTTTAAAATTGGTTACTGAGATTTATATCCCCCATTCTGTACATATTTCATAATAGGCCTCATGGTAGTTATAGATCATCTCAACTTTGACTACCTGCTGTAAAAAGAAAAAGGTATCCCTAAAGTTGTAAGATTAGAACCAAATAGGGATAATGTATTACAGTATACTTAAAAAAAAAATTATATCAATTATTCAAATGTGCATGTACAAGTGACATGGCAATACATCAACTGTATTATTACTGTAAGACGGAACGTTTGACATCGTAACCTTACTAATGTCTGCCTTGGTTCTTTCCTAGCCTTGCTGCAGCAGCTGTGAAGCTAGTCTGCTTTGTGCTACTCAAGAGAGCTGATACCGACACAGCGGCGTATCCCTCGAGGAACATGATGTCGTAAATAGTTATTTCCCTAGCCTGCCCCAGATAAGGTCCTAATGCCTTCTTTCACATCAATTAATTTTACTATAATTACACTATTCTGTGCTTGAATTGAGAAATGTTTTATTATTTGCCTAAGTTTTGTATGAGGTGTAGAGAGTCTATCAAAGCAAAATGTAAATGCACTGTATCTATGTGACACCATACTGGTAAGGGTATATTTAGTTGTCAGAGGATGATGATTAGCTCTGTTTCTCCCACCTAATCACACAAACATCCCCCCCACCCCCACACACACACACACACACACACACACGCTTGCCCTCTCCCCTTTCCCTATCTCTGGGGTAAACATCTACCAGTATCCCAGCTTATTGTTTGGGAGCAAGGGGGTAGCCAAAGGGCAGGTAACTTGCATTGGACTAGTGTATTCTCTTGTCCCAAAGGACATAAGATACAAATCAAGTTGCTTTGACCCCATTGTCCTCTTCACACTCCTAGTCCCCTAAAGGCAATTCTGTGGTATGGGATCCTTTCTTCCCCTTATTTATTTCTTTCCTTTGTGTGGCTGTTGCTAAGGGCATAAGGTACATACATTTCCTTGGGTAAACTATCCAGCGTTCAGGGCTGAAGTCAGCCACCATTTTAATTTAAAATGGTGTTTGCCCTTTGTGATAGCTTAATAATCCGCTGGACAGTTAGAGGAGATGAGTTTCCATGTGAGCGAGGTCACCAACACAATTCTCCTTGTTTTGAAATCTGGGTACATGTGCTTTTTTTAAAAAGTCAAATACGCGACACTTTGGTACATTTACAGACTTCCCAGTGTTTGGAACTCAAAGGAGTTGATGGTAACAAAGTAGTGACGTGGTCAGTAAGACCAAGTTTAAATACATCAGTTATCACAGGCGTCTGGAGAACCCAATCACCACCCGCACCAATGAAGATAAATCCCTTTTTCATGTCACGTTGACCTTTCTGAGCCCAAATGAAATCAGTCTTGGCTAAAAACAAATAGGCACATTTCATCTGCTGTTACCCTTCAGATCATGCTGGTGACCTTTGAACTTAATTTTCTATCTAAACTCATATCAATGTGCAGTTTGCTTGCCTTTAATGACCAGTGTCACAGGTGTCAAAGCATGATTAGCAATACAATGAATTGTAATGATAGATGTTACTAGATTACATTTGTTTAATTTCACCTAATCTTTTCTTTTGCTTAACAGAGTCTCATGTGCACAACTGTGTAATAAAAATGTGTGTTTCAGTTTACCACTCTCTCTTTATTCTACCATTTGACAGGTGAGGATGAAAGGGCAGCTTTACGCCCCAGGATCTGAACTCTTTGACATGCACTCTTTCCACCAGGGTCTAAACTAACAGCCTCCGAGGTACTGGCTGAATACTCTAACCTCCAGACCACCCAGCCACCCATACAAGACTAGGCAGTTAAACTACTTAATCTAATAGATAAAGATTCAAAATAAACGTGTATAGTTGTTGTTTTGACCTTTCAACATGCAGCTTAATGATTGATGCAGTACTTTAGCCATCTCAGTGTAAGTTAAATGCAAGTGTTACATTTAATTTGCATTAAATCATAAATTGCATTTATGCAACTATTAACCTCAATTCTTAAAACACTCAAGGACCATCTGGTTTAATTTAATACATTTGTCTCTTCTTCCTTTTGAGCAAAACATGCAATGACTCAATTCTATTACATTTTCCTAAAGTGAACTGAGGCCTATCAATAAAATTTCAGTTAAAATGTAACATAGCTTTCACATAAAAAGCTTGGCCAATAGACATACAAACCAAGTCACCTGAGGCTCCTCTCTACTTTCCCTCAGAGATGTGGGGGATGTTTGGGAAAATATATGGAGTTGCACTGAAATGCCCTTAGGTCAACACACTGACATGCCTTGTGCACATTTTCAAAATGATTTTAATGAGTTAATGTCCAAGGATTTCATTAGGGTCAAGCATACAAAAAAATCACCCTGAAAACTTAGTATCGATTTACTCTCCATGCTTTACATCTTGATATCAGTGTCTTGTACATCAGGATACTTCATCAAGAGCACACTGATCTTTGGTTAAAATGTTCGGGGAAAAGTCCTCTGGAAAGGATTGGAACTATACTGAGAGTGAAAACATTTGAATGACAAGAATCAAGGTTGGTACATGTGCCTTTGTCATAACATGCAAGCAGTCCCTTTAACCCATCTCCTACTACATTTCTTATCAGCACATTTCCTACAAAGGGTTAATTCAATCACGTCAGGGCTCTCTGCTCTGTCGCTTGCCTCTCCCATCATACTTTAGGCTCAGTGGAGCATCCCCTCATTGATGGCACCTTTGGCTCCACAATAGAAGCTAATTTGTTAGAATCTTTCACAGGTCAGAGGCTGCTTAAAGGCGAGGAGGGCGCCTTGGCCAGCAGGAAAATAAAGCCATCCAGTGAGGTGGTGGGGCAAATTAAATGCCCAGCCGTTTTATGACTATGGACATACAAAACATAAATATCCATTTCTTTCCTTCCTTACAGTCAATGAGGTCTTGCCAGGCATCCCAGTTAACACAGGTTAATAGATTGATTCCGGTGACATACCTCATAATGAACAGTAAATTGTTTTATCTCTTAAGTCTTATTTGGTCAGCCAGGAAAACATATGAGGTAATATGGCTGGAGCTAAATGGAGCGTATAATAGATCTCTGGCCAAGGCATAAGGATAGGCTTGACGACAGAGCTATGATTAATGAAAATAATAATGCTCTTGAAATTGAAATCTTTCTTATTCTTTTTTTTGGCCCTTTCAACTCTCTCCCCCCATGGTCATACTGACTGGTCATGCGCAATATGATTTGTGTGCAATTTTTCTCCTCTTTATTTTTTTCTATTGGGTCATTCTTTTGTGCCGGGTCGAGTCAGGCTATGTTGTTGATGGAGAAGGTCCCCGCATTATTTGCACCCAACCAAATGATGCGCTGGGCAAAACAAAAGAAACAGGGATCAGGAAGGTGCAATTATTCTAAAATTAAACAATGATTCTTTCCGGCCCTGTGGAGATGACCTCCTTTCTTTTTTTCTTTTTTTTTTAAACTAATTTACACAACCCCATCATGCAAAGAATATGAAACCATAGAATCAGATCAAAAGATCAGAGATTCTACCTTTTAAAACTTTCCACGTGCACCTTACAGCAGGAACATATTATGAATTTACATCCAAAAGAAGCACAAGCGTATCGGAGCATAGTGACCAAAACCCAAATATTCATTCAGTCTTCTTCGCAGCTAATAACACAAGCAAAAATCAATTACTTCTAATTCCACTCTATTGATATGCCTTGATAATGCTAATTGAACTGTGCCTCTGCCAGTGGAGACGAAGAGCAGAGGTTTAAGAGTAATTGTGCCCTGACCCATGCACACCTGGGCTACCATATCACCTAAGCTTCCCCAAGAACGTTCTATCCTACAAGTGAAAGGCCTTACTCGCAAATCCTTAGCTGTGGCAAGGTGATAAATTACAGTTCTTAACTATCATTGATTACTTGGTGCTTCTCCACTTTCTGTGACAACTGTTCAGTCACTCTGAATGGACCTTAATGGCACATTAGAGAGAGGAAAGCATACAGCGTCCCTACCATTGATTAAACCTGCTTGTTGCTTAATAAAGACAAACTGACGTGCACTGCTCTTTGGTGGCCTGTGAACAAACAAAGAAGAAGACCAATATTGTGCGATTAAGGTTTTTTGCTAGTTTTTTTTATTTTATTGTACAATGTCATTTATTATTTCTCGATTTAATGTGAAAGCATACTTCAAGAATCTGTAGCTTTTCTTACTTAACATATTTACACTCTTAAATGAATAATAAACAAATCTTAAATTATCCCTTGATGTGATCCATTTAGCAGGCTGTCTGCAGATTTTATAATCAGTCAAGAATATATTTTTAAAATGGGATTGTTAATTAGATTTTTTTTTTAGCTTGGATTACAGATGCATTTTAGTCACATCTGTCTTCTATTTGGCTAATACTGGGTGCTAAAGGGGGAAAGAGAAGCACAAGGAAACAAAACGTTTGGTTTTGCTTGATGCAAGTCTGCGATGCTAAGGAAATCCATTTTTGACACGTTTGTCAGCTTGTGACCCACTGGTGATACTATTGACCCAGTCCGTCAACAAAATGTCAGCTGGAGACAAATCAAAAAACAAAGATATGAGCCCTAATTAGAATAGGGATAATATCATCTCTGGAATAATAGCGTCAGGTTGAGAAGTCTATAAGATCCTGTCGAAAAGATTTCTATTGTCCCTGAACCTGGAGTCAAAATACCATGCAGAGGTTTCCCCTGCCAGGTCAGTGTGCCTCTGAGGTCGGGGCTTTTGCCCCTGCCTGGCCTGCAGGCCACAGTCATTCTGGAGTGGGCCTGGCACTGCTGTCACCCACACATCATGCGAAACTGCCGAGAGTCAAGCTGGTATTGCAGGGTTAAACTGATTAGCTATGCACTTGTGCTCTATGGGTCAGAGTTTGAAGAACAAAAGTGTTATTAAAGGATCTGTATTTCTCCCTCGGGTTACTTAATGCCACCGTTTCTTTTCGCACACAAAAGTCAGTCCAAGATGGCCCTGAAAGAGATGTGCCACCGCTTCTCTTCACTTCTGCCCTTTTCTTTCCTCTTTCTGTGAATATCACAAATCCCTTGCAGCCTCTGCCCCAACCCCAAAATTCTTAACCTCATCCCATTCACTTTCATTCTCGTTTGCTGGCTTACACTCAGCCTCCTGCTCTGTCTTGCAGTTTCCCTCTCACTTTCGCCCACACTCATCCTTGGGAAATGTGGATCATTTCCTGAGAAGTTCCTCACTGACTGGAAAAGAAGCAAAGCCTCTGGAGATCTTCATGACTCTATTGCCAAAAAGTGCGTGGGAATAGTCAGGATGGGAAGAGGATGGAGCCTTTAATTGTTTTAGTCTTTTTTTCCCCCTTTTGGATTTAGCGACTGAATGAAAAAAAAGACTGTTCTTTTATTGAAATTACGTAAAGATAAACAAATGAAGATGTGGGTGGCTGTGAATTGTAATGTTGACATAGCGAATCTCGTAGGTTAGCATTTCTGACCGTGTCTGTCATAGTAGTGCACTCATTTTACAGTTTATTCTCTGTGTGATACATACTAACTTTATATGACAATACATTATTTCCCATATGTAGCATTCTATTTAAGATTGACACGCAGACCAACCCACTTTATAGAGAAAATATAAAATTCCCATGTTTATACACTCGGGGACCTGCCTTCAACAACAGCTGGAATAACAAGCGCTGTACTTTGGGGTTCATTAGGAACACAATCAGATGGCTTCCTGACTGGAGCTTTTGGAAGTTCAGCTCTTAGGTGGAAAGGCCTCGAGGGCTCTTGAAGTTCATGCATGTCTGGAGACATATGTTATATTTGCTGGCTCTAATAAACTGATCTGTAAAGATTATTTCCGAAAAAATATCCAGTCTGTAGAACTGAGGGACTTCTGAAAAACTCAATTTTGTCATCGATCTTGGTGGCAATTGAGCCCAGTGGAATCCTCTCTCAGTATTATTTGTTTGGCTTAACAAACATTCGGCAGTTCACATTTTCACTGAGAGTGAGCTGAACAAAGATGCAGACAAAGTGAATGAGATGAAGTATTTCCGTTAAAGACATATCTAATATAGCTAATTTCTCTGTTTTGCTGCATTTTAAAGCTGCACTCTTCTGGATGTAAGGTTAATAACACGCAAATAGAGGGTTACCTCTTTGGTGGCACCATTTGCTAGCTATGTGGTAATGTGACCTAGACAAGGCTGCCGCTTTGGAGAACGGGAGAGGAGTTCCCAGAGGAGGGCTTAGCAATCACATGAACTGTTGTTTTTCTCTATACACAGCACAGCTAAAGTTTGCCAATGGATCAACTTAGCTAGGTCATTCTGTTGTTACAAAATGTCACTTACCATCTTTGTCCCATGATGGACATAAAAGGGCTTTTATTGTTGGTGCACAATACGTCTCCATTCTTTACGGAGATAAGCATAACAAAGTAAAGGTAGGGGGCCATCACAGGCCTCAAGACCGACGTGTCTATGCAGCAGTATTTACATATTGCCCACTCTCATGAAACAAAACGTTTCGTACTCCCAAGAAATTACAAAACACAGAGACGTATTGATCAAAAGTTTAATTATTACATTTAACCTTTTCTAATGGTATTGAACGCTAATGTTGGAATTTCGAAGGATGAAGGTCAAGGAATGGCATAACTTCATTACTAAAGCCAAAGATCTGATCTCTTTGATTTGTATGACGTTATCATTGTATTATTATACACAGCAATGATTTGGCTACTTTGCTTTTTGTTGCAACTTACTGCATGACTGAAAAATATATCTCTTTGGCTATCTATGTCGTTCATGTTCTCATGAGTAATAAATAAGGGTTCCGCAAGACTCAGATATGACACAGTTATATCACGTAAGAAACACCTTAATTTATATATAATCTGCACCATTATATATATAACACATTGTTCCTAGTATTCTAATTACTTGATCTTAGCAGGGGCCTGGTGACTCCAAAAGATATCAAACACCGGGTAATGTGGACATGCGAATGCAGTGTGTGAAATCCTGTTCTGTTTTGACACGTTTACAAAACAATGCAGAAGCCCGCATTAATCTGAAGACGGAGTGGGCAGCCGGCTGAGACCCCCACACATGGCTGGACGGTGGCGTGCAGGAAGCTAAGGAGGTCCCCTTGACTAGGGCCTGGGATTTGAATCACTTCTCCACGGGAAGCTGGCTGGCTGGTTTGTTTAGCTGGATGTGATTTCGAGTGGCAGGAGGGGGTGTTGCCTGGCCATAAGAAACACAATGGGGCATACTTTCTGAACACCACTAATAGGCAATAATGACGTGGCTGGAGTCCAAGCCATTCGCCGTCCATGTCTGCAAATGAAGATATGCCCCTCCTTGTATTAATCACACAGGCCCTCCATGTGTGCAGTTGTGGGAGAGTATATGAGTGTGTAATGAGAGTACATTTTCTGTGAAGTCATGGTACTGCTCAGAACTCAGTGTTTCCCCCTTTCTTATTTGATCTGGAGAAGAAAAAGAGACAGACAATAAATGATCACCCTCAGTCTTTTTTCTGTCTCTGAAAATGGACAACGCAAAAAAAAGTAACCTATTGTTTATTTAGCTGGAGTCATCTAATAAATCTTTCTTAGTGTATGAACCTTTTTTTAAAAAAACACGATGTGTTATGCTATTTCTTGTGTCTAATCTTATAAACATTTGACTAACTGCACTATTAACATATTGAACAAACAGACAGAAATGAAGAAACCCAGGAGTATCATATAGCAGGAAATAACTACTCTTGCTCTCAGTAACTGATTCCAGGAAAGGAGCTGCAACAGAGAAAGAAAAAAAAAAGATAGGGAGTCAAGCATTGAGATTTAGAACACTGAACAAGATATATTCTTCCAAATTCTAATTGGAGAACAGTTGATTTAATTGGTATCCATTTGGCTCACAAAAGAAAGCAAGGGTAGTGGGCAGGCAGGAATGCCCCTGGGGGCGATGTGAACATCGAGTGGCTCCGCTCAACGCTCAGGGACGGATCACTTCCAAAGACAAACCGTGGGAGCTGGCAGGACAGATTGCAGTGGGAGGGAAGGAGGGGGGAGACCAAATTCATGGTGGAGTGAGAAGCTTTCAATAGAGAGGCATCTTTATTTGGAGAAGGGGGCCATTTTCAGAGGCCATGCTGCACTCCCGGTCCGGGTAGTAATGTGTAATGTGACTCTGACCCTGGGAGGACAGGAGTGGATTTGGTTCAGTGGTTCCTGTAACCTTAGGCTTTGGTGGCAGACAAACCTAAATTAAGTTGATCAAAACAAACTACTGGAGACTTTATGCTCTGACGATTCCCCCCTTTCAGTCAAAGAAGAGCAAAACTTAGAGTTTTGTTCAGGGACAGGGTCAAAAGCCAAAAAAGAGCTGCTTTTGCTTTTCACTTTATAATACAAATAAAATACATAGTTCACTTGGTTTAATTCAATATATATTTTTATTACATTACAATTTTATTATAATTTCATATATAGATTTTTTTTGTATGAAAGCATACCAGAAATATTTGATAACCTTGGAGTGTGCTGTGGGCTGTCTGCGCGGATGAAAAATGGACTGTGCGTGTTGGTGGAGTGCAGCTTGTATGTGCACACCAAAGCAAAGAGGGGAACCCAGGTGTTGAGTTGTTTTTACTGCCTCTGTGGAGAGAGAGGAAGGGTGGGAGAATGGGGCCTGATGACCTGGAGGGGGTTCCGAGGCCGGGACCGAGCACGGGAGACCTTCACAGTTGCCCTCAGGAAGAAACAGCCAGCGCTTATCTCTTCCTACACTTTTACTTCTTTTTTATCCTCTTCCACAGTCCAGTCTTTTCATTTCCCTTTCCTCTCGGTCGAGGAGAGCACATATTGTAACATTATTTCCTACCCAAAACGATTGTATTCGATGTGCTGACAAGCAATTTCTTTTGTTTCTCTGGGTAAATTGTCAATACAGTGTTAATTGCAATTCCGAATTTTGTAGTAATTGTGCAAGTATAATTTGTTTTTCCTGAATATGTATTAAGGTGATGCACACACAAACACACACACACACTCACGTGCAGCCATGCATAGTGTGGTAATTTCACAATATAAGTCATTATGCACGTGGTTCTTCTTCCTTTTGAATGTGCAGCCAAGGAGCCCAGCCCTGGCTCCAGTCCTGTAGCGTAGGTAAAAGGCTTTAATCCCCCTACAGTATATGACAGGCCTGCCCTCACCTTGCCCAGCACTTAAAGAAGCAATCTCTCAAAAAGTCGCCTTTCAATTAAAGTCTATGTGAATGTGCGTCCGTGCAGAGGAGAGTGCTGTATGCTAGGGGAGAATGGGCCCGTTCCTGATGTAAATGAAGAGATGCATATCAGTGTTAATCCATTGCTTTGTAGTCACGGCCATACCCAAAGTCTGTCTAATTTCCCTCGCCCTCCCTTTTGCAGCCAGAAGTGTATCGATCGGCAGTAATTGAAGTGTACTTGATAATCCGCAAGGCAACAGGGGAGAGGGAGACCCTCAACTCTCACATCGATGAACAGAGAATGGGGTTGTGGGGATGTGTGTGTTTGAGTGTGAGTGTGTGGTGCAGGGGGGGCTCTCTAAGGTATGGGCGGGTAGGGCAACACCCCCTTCACCGTTTCTTCTCAGCTGATTAAACTCATTGAGAGCCAGACGAGTGGAACAAATAGATATAAAGGTTTGCCTGGCAGCTTACAGCCATTCAGATTTCTTCATTGAAACATCCAGCTCCAGCTCTCCACGGCCTGCTTCAGACTAACATTTCACCGCTAGAGTGCCATTTTCTAAAATGAACCACACATTATGCACTGCACAATCTACCATATCTCAAGTGGAAACTTGTGATTACAATTTTTGCATAGTACAATATACGTCTATATATTATTTTTTTTTTCCTTCTGTTGCAGTGGGCAGAATATTTACTGAACAAACAGCAACGGATGATGTGAATGCCCAATCCTCTGATGGTGTCAAGGGTGGACTACCCCGCTGCAACAGTGATCCAGTCAATCTGCTGTTGTCGGACTTGGCCTGTCATTAAGCTCACAACCCCTTTATTGTCTTCCTCTGGAAATTCTCTTTGTCAAGTGGATGGCGAGGACACTGCATCTGAACGGATGTGTGACCACTTAGTTGGTGAAGGGTGGGGACCCCGAGACCTTGTGGATTAAGGATGGCTTAACTGTAAACACTCAACACTGTAGCCCCGGGTCAGAGTAGGATCGGGGTCACGGAGGAGGTGACAGAAAACAAGGGCCTCTCGCTGGGTTCAAGAGGCAATGGCCCCCATTTCATTAATGTCATGTGACACAAATTACAGCCGCTACCAGAAGAATACACCACCAAGGAGTTGCCTTAATAAACCTAATGATAACCCCCCCCCCCTTCTGCTGGAGATTCAATTATCATTTCATCATACACATACAATGGTTTCACTTTGTTAATGAATTGTACAAAATGACTCACTTGGAAATTACCGGGCTGTAAGGAAAGGAAGACCGTTGACGGATGGCGGCGACGCCTTAGTAATAACGTGGAAAAAGACTCAATTATTTAATTGCTCCGAGCAGTGATAAGAGCCTCTAACCAGGAGTTATTGGCCCTGTGAAGCCCTATCTTGGGCCTGGCCGTGGGGTCAGGTGAAAGGATGGGACAGGGGGCTGCCTTTTAGAGACCATTTATCTCCTCTCTGCCTTCCACTTACCCCACCCAGAACCTCCCACGCTCGAGACACAATCCATTCACCCTAGGTGTTCATTTGGTTCCCTGTTTGCTCTTCTGTATAATAATACAAAATAAGTAGTCTGTAGTAACATTTCAGCTGAGATTCCCAAGTAATTCAAGGAAACAGTGCACAATGGGAAAAGGATTTCTACGCTGATGTGACGAGTGCCTCAGCACATGCAATGTTTACTGTAGTTAAGGGATCAGGCACAGCGTATAGTATTGTCTTTTATTGTTGTCTTTATCCTTCTCTGTCCCTCTCTGTCGCTCACACACATATGCTCGTGCACACACACACACAGAGACACGAAACAGAGCACCCTGCCCCGCGGAGGAAATAAGAAATAACCATAACTCCTTCCTCCGCCAGCCTGCCCTTTGTGACCCCTGTTTTAAGTGGGCAGCAGGTAATTGCTGAGGCGGTGTTCCCCATCAGCCTACAACTCCATGTGTGCCTTATGTGTCATCTCTATTTATTATATTCTGCACGCTCCCCGGGCCTTGGTAATCAATTTCACAAGGATACAGGGCTGATATCAGCTGCCGCGCACATTATGAGGCGAGCCATCCTCTTATCAAGTGCAGAATTGCCGGCTAGAGGTCATGAGCAGATAAACAGGGGTGTAACACAACTCCCCCCCACACACCCCCCCACCACCACTCCCCCTGCCCCCCCTGATGAACACAGGGGTGGGAAGGTGTTGTTTCAGAGGGGGGGCACCAAGAACAAACACACAGCAAGGAAAAGGTTACGACCCTTGTAAGGTGCCTCTTGTTACGCCCGACCTTCAAAATTTCATCATCAGCGCTCCTGACTGCTTAATAATTCGGAGGCACCAGGCTCATCTCTCTCCAGTCAGTTGGGGGGGGGGGGCTGGGCAGACGCCCTCTCTCTGATTATCTTCTAGTACTCTTTGCAGACCTTTATAGACCGACCACAACTACATCAATCACTCGCCCTACCTCCTGGCTCCTCGGGCCGCCCTGTGTCCCACCTCGACACCGCGGGGCTAATATTGTTGTGAGACGCGCCTTGCCTGTGCTGCCGCGCTCACTATAAACATCCAGTGGATTCCTCCTTCAAAGCTTAGTTTGTATTATTTTAAATGTACATCATGTTCCGAGAGCAGTCAACTGCAATCGGACGCTGTATTTTGACATAGCCTTCGACTTAGGAAAATGGATTAAACAGATTTTTTTTTGCACTGCAGTACAATCAATTTCAATTTCAATCAAGACAAAAAAAAATAAAGCATATGTGTATTTATTAAACCAAACCCCTTCTGTCAGCAATGCTGTGAGCGATGCGAAAACTGAAGAAACTGTTTGGAGATCAGAAGACAGTTGACACTCGACAGAAAGAGCTTAGTGATCCCCCCGCAGTGGAAATGTCATGCAGTTGCATCAGCCTTAGTAAACATTAATTATGGCCGTTGGTCTTTGTATACTCATCCCCAGATCTCCCACAAGCAGCTGTGTGTATTTGCTGAGAGGATTGGGTACTCAGGGTCACTATACATTATTCTGGATATGGGAAAAACCTTTGAATTCACAGGCTTTATTCGATGAACCACAAGTTATGGATTTGTACTTAAGTACAAAACAAAGTAATCATGGATGTTTATTTTTTGCATACTTTTTTTTAAACTGGCTGTATTAAAACTGGGATGCATTGGTATGGGACAATGTGCCAATGCTATTGTATTTTGGTGTATTCCTTTTTACTTTGGCCTATTATTTTGGACATGTGTCTGGCTCTCACCCTGCCCCCCCGCCAAGTAGCTGACCTTGCGCAGCCTTCCCGGGCGAAAGACTGTGATGAGTGTTTTTTTTTCAAACCCCCTTCCCCCAACATCCCTAAGCATGTGCGCTGCACATCCGCTCCGTCATTAAGCCCTCCACCCGTGGGTTTAGGACCAGCCATATGGTGCAGGCAGTGGAGTGTTGCAGGAGACGAGCGGCTTTGGTCATGATCTGATGAATCCTTCTGCGAAAGGGGGTTTTCTACAATGACATCACAGCTCACCAGGCCCGGCCAGGTTCTCCCTTGTACAAGCAGTTTGACTGTGTTTGTTTAGATGAGTGGTAGGTCTTATGGGTGGACGTCAGTGCTTATGTGCGTGCACTTGAATGCACGAGTATTAGAGTAAATCCCACTATACGTTTGAGAGACTGCTCTGCTGCGCGGCCCATAAATAACTCTGGGTGGTTCACGCTGTCCACAGAAATGATTACAAAACGATCACTTTCAGCCTGATGGACTAAAATAGTTTGCAAAATATTTCCTTCACGAAAAAAGATGTATTTTCACATTTGACTTAGTATTTTATGGTATGTGTGCCAACAAAAATCCAGACATTTTGAACTGTCACTTCAGTCCGTTGCTTACAATATTGTGTGCTATGATGATTTAATCAAAGACCACAACGCTTGCAGAGGCTGAAAGGTTGCCCTTGGAGTCAAGAGAGGCATGTTCAATAGCAGCATGAACAATAGTAGCCGGTTTCACAGTTAAGACATGTCGTGTTGTCTGGCAACATGTTTAGTATTCGACTAGCAGAGCGTATCACACACAAAGATAAAAGAGTAAGATTTTCTAAGGCACGGACAATCTTAAAGGAGCCATCAAGTCCCTCACATAAGTGTGAATGGACTATCACCGGCGGAGAAGATGATATCAGCATTGGCACATTCGATGCGGTTAGACCGAAGCTTCAGAACGGACAATTCAAATAATAGAGTAAACCATGTTGAGTTATGGACGGATCTTGTGAGTATGTGGATGTACAGGTCTGTGTGTGAGAGCGGAGTGTGTGTTGATGCGTGTATGTTTTTTAATTGGGGTGTTGAGGGTTCTTCTAGTTCACTTTAGGATGTATTCAAGAAACAGGTAGTTAGGTTCACTCTAGTTCACTCTAGAAACCCTTTGAACACGCAACAATATGTAGTTCTCTGCCCCCAGTGGTGATTTGAAAGAATGTACAGCCTCAGAAATCTCCTGTTTCTGAAAGTTTTATGCATTATGGGTTTTTTTTATGCCAACTGTCCTCCCCTGACACCACATGTCAGATGTGTTTCCTCTTGTGGTTCACTAGAACTGGAGGCATGCTTTTTAAAGATGAGCTCCTTATTTGACCCCTTTACTTGAAATAGCTATACAGATATGTCATTATGATAGGGATCATACATTTTGTATGGAACACTGCATTTTAGATGGATACATTTTTATTTTGTTTAATACATTACAATATCAGTCAAACAGAAGCCTTTATTTGACTACATTTCTGTTTTAATATGATGACCTACTTAACCAAACAAAATAGAAACAACTGGTCACAAACGCTAAGCTCATCTCTGGGGATGTTTGAAAACTGTTGCGCAACAAATGTCTTTTAATCACTTTATCCCCTGAACTTGTATACTAGCATAGCATTGCTACATATATTTCATCTATGTGCTGGTTGGAATAGCAATTGTTTCAAGCACCTTTTCTTTGTCAAAATTTCAAAGTTCAGTCCTATCAACCGGATCCAAAATGCACGAACACAGATCCAGACACACGCAAACACACATATACATACATTGCACATAGACACACACACAATGCACAGAGACACACACACACACACACACACACACGCACACGCACACGCACACGCACACGCACACACCACACACACACACACACCACACACAAGACATAGTTGCATTTACCCTAATAAGCCTTGAGGCCTCTTGACTTTTTCATTTAGCTCTTTTGTGTATGTGGAACCAAGGGGGCAGCGGGGGATTGCTGGGCGTTTAGTGGTGATTTAACCAGACTGAAGTGTATTGCAGATGGGAATTATTAATTTGTATCTGCTTTGCTTCAGCTCTACCACTTACCAATGGGGGGAAAGTGTCATTATATTCAATTTTTGTGCCTCTGAAGTCCCCGGCGCTCGAACACGGTCTGGTCCAGGGTCGTGAGTGTTAAATGTCAAGCCTTGTAGTGAGCTGTCAAAGAACAGAATAGGCCCTGGATGATTGATGACCAGAGAGGCTGAAACCATAACCCCCCCCCCTTGCAAATGCTACCTTGCGTCAGTCTCCTTACCCCCCACTTTTGCACTTCCAATAGTTGCTCATGCTATTCAAGGTCAGTTCGCGCATACTGTCTCCTCTAAGCAGTCGTTTTATTTCCATGGATCTGTGCAAATCCCTTGCCAGGTCCCCAACCAATTAATCCCGCTAAAAGGGGGAAAAGAATAGGGAAAGTGAGTCACCGCGTTCCCGTGCACCAGTTCTTCACTGGGGCTGATTGTGTACTAGTTTGCAGCGGAGGAGGCCACTTTGGCATTTGCTGTGATGGAGGGGGAGGAGGGGGGCGGACAGAGGGGGGGTGTGGTGGAGTAAGAGAATAACTTTGAGCTCTCAAGTCCGATGACAAGATTATTAATGGCCCAGGCGAGACTGCTACCTGGCTCCATGCATATTCATGGTGGAGCTGTGCAGATGGGGACTGCTGGCTGCGAAAAGTTTCCACTGTCTACTATGTAGAGGTCAATTGACATACAGCTTAGCATTGTAATGTCTTGCCTTAGACATTTTGCATTACAACTTTATCCCCTCTTGGTTTGATGAAGCTCTCAATTTTTAGGTGGATCGTTGCCGTGGTAACCAAAATGAAATCTTTGCATGTAATCAAATTGTTTTTAACACTGATCTGCATAGTCATTATTATTTTATTTTGTATTATTATATTTATTTATACAGGAGTAAAGCGACTGATACTAGGTCTCGTTTCCAGCAGTGCCCTATTTAAAGGCAGAATAATTCAATTACACAAATGCAACAAAATCATTAATTAAAATAATGTAATAATAAAACATTAGTTACAATATGTACAATATAGTACAATATTTAAGCCTAATGGTAGATAATATAGTCGTATTGGACATGCATCCTAAATATGTACAACTACCTCCCAGTTCTAACAGTGTCTGATCGAGCATACAAATCAGTCTAAAGTGAAAAAAGTGTGGTGCTACAATGCAATCACGGGACATGTATGACCTATGAAATCAGACACGGTGCGGTGACCTTCCTCAGATACCAGCCAGTGACAGTTTTAACATGGAACACTTCAGATGAAGATATCTCTGCGAACACAGTTGTGATCAAAGTCTGTCGAAGCACTACAATAGTTCCATTCGTCAGACCTGGCAGGGACATGCTCCCTGCTTACCGGTTGGTTAATCAGAGAGGCTCTCTCTCATATTCATGGAGATCACCTGTGGTCTCCCGCAATGTATAGAACCGGCTTTATCTTCCTTTTTTCCCCCACCGCCGCACACTTGTCTTACAGATTCTATCTGCACGCCCATTCAGCGGATCAAAGACAACTCTTTCAAACCGCAACATGCCCATCACAATTAACTCCTAGGTACAAGTGCTATTTAGACAAAACAGAGGGGGGAAATACTCATGTCGGGTATAAAGCATTTCTTTCATAGGGCTAACATGGCCTGTTTAGCCATAATAATCCTCATGGAGATGACAGGCTCCATTCCCTTATGAAATGGGCACCATTTCAGTCACCTGAGCATAGGTCTGTAGTCTGTCTTCTGGGTGCATGAACACAGAACCTATGAAACCACAGTGTTGGAACAGCACAACACCTGCCAATCTGACCCCGCATGACAAGTCGTGCTCTCATCGCCTGCATTAATATCACAGATAAACATAAAGCTAAATACCAGGCCATGCTCTGTTAACTTTTATGTGGTTAAGAGTGATTGGGTTTTTGCTTCACCACACAGGAGGGATCAAAGTACCTGGACAAGATAGCTGGGGCCCAGCCTCCCAATGGAGAAGCTCCTCTGTTTCATTTGAGCTCCAATGCATGTGTAATTGTCACTGTTCATCCCTAAGCTATCTACCAAAATCTCTGTGGGCCTGTCACATTGAATATTGTGTGATATGTATTTAAGGAGAGCAAGTTATCTGAAGCCACTGTTAAACATGTTTGCAAGAATCTGCTTTTGTAGCTTTTTATTCTTTATATACAGTATACTGGAATTAAATATGAAGTGTTTTTATTTGAAAGTTTTGCGCTTTATTGTACAATTTTCCAGAATTACAGAAATATGATACCTTAATTTTCACTCATAATTTGTCAAACCTTTAAATTAGGTTGTGGTAAATGGATCAATGTTAATGTAATATACATATGGGTTTCTTTCAAAAAAATTTATGTAAAACATAAATAATGATCGAAATCTGAAGTGAATTCTAAAAATGTAAAGAAAGTGTCTTTTGAAGTTATTTTTCCTACACTTCAAAAAAAAGAGTCATATATAGGCTCATTCTAAATGCACAATTGGAAAGTACTTTTCACTATATGCTAGCCATCATGTTATGAGTTATGGCGAATAGAACTCCTTATGTGTTAATCTTACATATCAGTACAATAATTATTTTGAAGAAGTGATTGTAAATGTTAACAGTTATATCCAATTACATTATAACTTTACAATTGAACAGCACTTATGATCGCACTGGTTGCATTTTTTTGCTACAAAGTACAATACTCACATTTCTCTTTCCCTATTTGTAAAAAACACAAGTCGCCAAAGAGAGAATCCTAATTGCTGTATCTTAAAAGTTCTCTCTGTTGCTTATTGTTTATATTTGCTGACAGATTACTTAAGTTAAAACTTGTGAGACACAAAGCTATTTCTCTACTTGACATTTAAAAGAGTGGAACTAAAGGTCGTTAAAAAGCAGGGGATGCAGGCAGACGTCTGCAAATGTTTGTTTACCACACCGCTTGCTGGTGTCGGACTTCCTGACATTCTTGTGTCTTATCTTCCCTATTCTTTAGGCCGCAAACTGGTGCCAGTGAGAGGGGGATGTGTGTGGGCTCTACTTCTATTACCATTGGATGCTCTTGCATAGTGTACTGGGACTGAGTCCAAAAGAGCCAGGATTGTGCTCTTAAGGAGTCAGGGTCAGAAGAGATTAACCCATGTGATCTGACAGTGCTGGGAGAAATTTGACTGAGCATGGAGCAGAGGTGCTGCAGAGGGCACTGCAGGCCGGAACAGGTTCAGCCCATGCTTGCTTATCTCTGGGCCCCACTGTCGACAAAACTCCCTTGGTCAAAGAGTGCTGAGAGTGGTGTAAAAAACGTGTTTACAATTCGAAGAGGTCAAGGACTTGAGGACAGATAACTATTAACAGAAAAACCCTGTCACAGTCATTCACCGAGAGAGAGAGAGAGAGAGAGAGAGAGAGAGAGAGAGAGAGAGAGAGGTATGGCTGTTGTTGTTTTTTTAAGGAAGGCCACGAGAAAGGAAGCTTTCTGGACACGTTATTTGGAAGTTATGCTTGTATCTTAAAAATCTAAAGATTGGGTTTGTATTGAGTTATTGCAAAATTTAGCTGGATTAGAATAATTTATGGAATACAGCTACAATGCTGTGACATAATGAAAAGGCTTGTAGACTAAGGCACTCTCTTGTTAGCTAGTTGTAATTATTTATTTCCTAATGTATTGCCCTTTGTGCTTTGGAATTGTGTATTTAAATGCAGCCAGCCAGCCGGCTAGCTGACCAAGGTGATAATCTTGAGACCTTGAAGAGGTTTTGTTTTTTTCCGTTTTTTTATGTATAAGGGATCAGTTACACTCGGCTGAGTGAATAGGTGACAAAACCCCAGTCGAGTTACTTCACCTATAGATCGACAGGGCAGCTGCAGGCGTGTAGGCCATGGGGATGAATAGTGTCACACTCTGAGGCTGTGAACAGACTCTGGTTCAAAGAGTACAGGGCCAAGAACAAAATACCATTACACCAGTGAAAGATGGCCTTGTATTTTACTACATTTCTTGTAACCACATGTCAAATAAATGAGAAGGAAGCAGAGGAGTTGTGGAAAAATATGACCTACATTTTCAAATTCTTCTTAGAGTTGGTCTTGAGCCTGGATATAATGACAAGAGAGGAGTTAAAGTGCATTAGATGCCACAAAGACAAATGTTATTTTACTGTTTCTTTCCAGTGCCTGCAAGCCGTGACTGACATCTCTCCTAAAAACACGATGACCCCCATTCTTGCCCAAACCTGTCCAAACATACTATCTTCACATTGTTCCAGGGGTGCGCAATGTGATCCAGCTGTTTCCCTCCTTGTAAGTTCAACCTCGGAGCTTTTCCGCCAATTTCTGAACAAATTGTCTCGTAACATACTGTACCATGTGGACAAACGCAAAGTCTATGCAACAAATATACATTTCACATTGACTTAAGACAGCAATAATGATTGTAATGCTAAGGAAGGTAGCATGGTACAATTAAATGTTCAGAAACTACTACAATAAAACTACTGTTTGGAAAAACACGTAAAAAAATGCGATGATATTCTCGTCATTGTTAAACTGGGACAGGCCTGTTGGTGATTCCCTATATGACTCCACCCATCAGCAGCTCTCTGCCAGCCCTGTACTCTGGCTCTCTATGTTTAATCCATTAAAGTGCACCTTTGCTCCCCCCCCCTCCCCACCCTGACATTAGGATGCTGAAACTGGCATTGTGCTGACAGCAAATATGGGGATCAGACTTCCATTCAACCCACCACACTCATATCTCTTTTTTTTGTGTCTGATGACAAGCATTGTTTTTTGTTGTTGAAAAGGACAGGCATACACATCTCAACAACTGGGCCTTTTATTGACAGATTTACCATCTCAGCGCTAAATTCATTGATCCCTAAAGTGTCAAAAGAAATAAAAGCTTTTTCATGTAGAAATGTCATGGTGGATAATTCGCTTTTTTTTTCTATTGTTTACCAATTTGTAAGCAAAACAATCTTGGTAGTTAGCAGAATCTCCGAATGATAGAGGATTACCTACTGTAGGTTTTAAGGGATATCAAGAACTCAAAACACACAGATAAAACAACCCTCATGCCCTTCTGTCCTCGAGGTATCGTCAAGAGATTCTGGAGGGGAGCTTCAATGGGAGGAGGAGGAGCAGAAAGGAAATGGTTATCTCTAACATGTCCTTCTATTTGAGAAACCCCAGGAGGAAATGTCTTTTCTGACAAGAGAAAAGAGGATCTCACAGAAGGAATTCCTGCCAACACTATTTTACATTTAACTCTTTGTTTTGTGTGTCTGCAGCAAAAAAAAAAAAAAAAAAAAAAAGGCTACACTATTGGCAACTGGATCGGCCTTAGCAACCCAGTAACAGGGACAGAAAAGAAGGCGGCAGTAGCTGGTACTTTAAAGTGTCAGGGTCTTTGTAGCCATGACTAGTTTATGATCCTGATGTCAAGCATCCCCTTCAATGAGGCCTTTGTCCTAAGCCTAGACCAGGGCAGTGGGAAAACTGCCCACTCTTAGTCGGCAGGCCCATCCATCTTTCCATGAGGCCTTGTCGTCCCCTTTGCACCAAAACTCTTGTGTATTAAAGATCCCTCGGGTTAATGTGCTGGAAAATTGGTTTGCATTTTTATTGGAAGAGGCCAGCTAAATGAAAGAAAAACAACACAGGGAGGCTAGAAGTGAACGACAAAAAAACTATCTGGAGGAGTGTTCAGAGAGGGTAGGCCCTGAAGACTTGTTTCCTGTGACCTCGGCAACAAAGCCCCCCCTTCTCTGATACAGCTGGGAGGATATTGTACTAAGGCAAAGTGAAGTCCCATCAATTTCTCACTAGTGTTGTAACTGTTGCCCGGGTCATAACGGCCAGGTTGATTATAAACAAAAGGAAAATACATCAGAGATCTAAGAACACCTGTACAGAATAAACAATTTTACTGAATAAACACAGAACAAGAAGTATTATTTAAATTTTACACCCATACAATACTGCATTTTGTTTCATTCAATTAAGTATCATCGTTGACACTGGTGATAGTTTGGTGGAAATGGCGTCAGCTTGCCACAGAATTTGTTCCAATGATAACCTTCGTGGCTTGGGTTCCATTGACACAATACAGACTGCTTGTGTCACCTGAAGCTCTTCCTTCTTGAGGCAAGTCAAGCCTCAGTCTGGAGCACATCAGTCCAATCAATAAGCCCGGAGTGACTTGACCTACTGGACACGTTTATGGGTGTGGGAGGCTAATTAGAAGCCTCTTCCCAGGGTTTAGGAGTGGAGCCCACGGAACAGCTGCTGGTCAGCACTGGACTCTTGTCCTTGGGTCAAATGTGTGGCAGCTTGTCACGGACAGTGACACAGCTATAGGTCTACAGAGGCCAATTTACTCAATGGCCAGCCCTAGGGCTGGGGATTTGTAGTGTCTCTTTACTTGGACACTTGTAGATGATAGTGCAAGAGCCAAATTGATCTACTTAATCACCGCCACTCTCACAGGACTGCAACAACTGTGACCATTTACATTTGGATTCACTGTTTTCTTGAAGAATTTAATGCTATTGAATATAGTCATTTTACAAAGCTGGATTACACTTATAATTTATACCTAATTAATATGAATGTTTTAAGATTATTTTTTACCAGTAAATCCAAGGTTATGAGTAAATGTCACTAACCTTGTATTGGGTCCATATTCTCTGAAAAGGTATCCGCTGACAGAGCTCAAGTAAACAGTCCTAGAGGGCTCTAAATCAAAACGTGGTCATTGACATCCAGCAGTCTAAACTCTAGTTTTTTTCCGCCGTGGTGACCCTGAGGGTCAAAATGTTTTGGTCCCAGAAGTCTCTTAACACGCAGATGTTACAGTAACACAGCTAGGAAATCAGGGCTAAACATCACCTTTGACCTCGCCTGTCAACTGATCCACCATCACCTCTTTTGAAATGGACTCCCGTCTTCTATGAATTACCACTTTTTCCCACCATGTCCCTGCATTCATTTTGTTCGGCTCCGGCCATTCTCTACTTACAGACCCTGCGGTCAACGAACAGCGATGGCACAGTTGCTGAAAATCTGTCCCCTTAGGTTCACAAGGGTCAAAGGGCTCACACCAGGGTCAGGGCCTGTCTTTATGTCTCTTCCCACCAAAGGCTTTGTGATGAATAGGGAGCCCCAGGAAACAAAAGCTTTCAGCAAAGACAAGCAACTGTGCCCTATACAGCGCCTCCACTCACCGTTGCCCTCCCTGGTAAAAACTCACTTTCTAACTGGAAACCCAGAGAATGGAGGGAAAATAGGACCCACAAAGATGCTCCATAGAAATGGCCAAGAAAAGGAAGAAAAAAAAACACGGGAAATAGATAATGACTTGACAGGCAACCTATACTCATCATGAGATAAGTCACTGGAAAGAAGAGCACAGAGGAGACAAAGCCCTAACTGACCATTATTTTTTTCGCCACGTCTCAATATGGAGGCTTACGCAATGGAGAACTCAATTGTCTATCCCCATGCAAGTTATTGATTACTTTTTTTAGATGTAATGATGTGTTCTCTCGTGTGCATCCATTTTATCGACTTTTTCACACCGATGCAAGGTCATACGCCTTCAAAATATCCTATGTAATTTATACCACATTTAATGAAGAAGAGCAACAAGTAGAGTATAAGAGGTTTCTCCCCCTAGAGTAGTACATTATCAGCTACATCTAGACCTGGATAGTCTTGCTATTACCATGTTTTAAGCTTAAAGCAAACCACCTACTTGTAGGTTATTACTTACTTAACCTTTAATATAGCACAGCGACTACATCTGCATCACGGTCAATGGCCCACATAGTACTCGGCTCTGCAAGAATAACACGTTTTTCTTCCTCAACTTGTTTTCCCTGCCATTGCATTTGACCCTTGTAAAACTGTATCAGCAAACTAATAACCAAGCTGGCCTCTAATCTATTACCTCTGTTCTCCCTCTCCCCTCGTAATGTGTTGCAGATTCCAGAGGTTGAAACTAGCAGGGAGATTTTAAGCAAATGGCATCTGGCTAAAGGTCAGAGTCAGGGGGCCCAGTGGGTGAAAGGTTGAATAACTCCAAAGAAAGTAGTGACTGTTTCAAATGGGAGAGGTTTTAGATCTTCCATTTTGTTTTTTAGTTTGCCGATAATTCAAAGTTCCCTCTAGTCTCTGAATGTGTTCTCTGTAACAGTTTTACAACTCTTGCACACTCATCAAAATAGTCTCCTTAGCTATAGCCTTTTTCATTTAGTTAGTATTTGAATTTAGCAGTTAGCTGTGTAGTGGAGTTCTTGGTTTATTTAAAAGATATATATTAAAAACAGATTGCTCAAATAAATTCCTAAATGTATTCGCTTATTGTTTCTTTAAAAAAATAAATTGAAGTTAAATTGCATGGGGCATCACAGTATGGCGGTGCAACATGCAGGTTCGTTTCTTCTAAATTAGGCGTTGAGGACTTGGAGAGTGTGGCAGGGAAATGGGTGGAATTACGGATTGATTCTAACCAGATGATCGCTCCAGTTGGACACCAGAGAGTTTTCATTAGGAGCATCTAATTTAAAAGGCTCCCCTTGCATTCCAGCAGATGGACAAACTCCCCTAGGTCCTAAAGATCACCTTTACCCTCTGCCCCCTTTCAAACATTTTGGCAATGCAACACACTAGGCCATTTACTCGCATTTAAGTGGTTAAATTATCTAAATGAAGAAAATCTTTGTTACTTAGGGTTTTGTGTCACATGCTTCTCAACAACCCCCCCCTTACTTATTCTCTCTTTCTCACAACCACCCACCCACACACACACACACACAC
>JAVQIZ010010060.1:0-20331 GCA_036023535.2 Galaxias brevipinnis | reverse complement strand
GAGAGAGAGAGAGCGAGAGAGAGAGAGAAAGAGAGAGAGTGTTGTGCTGTGTGGCGTACTTTTACATGAATGGGTTGTTACATTATCCATCTAGCTACCAGGGTACAAGGTGTTCTCTGACTCTAATGTGCATAGTAGGCGTTCGTGTACGTGTGTGTATGTGTGTTTGGGTATGTGTATGAGTCAACCGGCTTTCCGATACCCTAAAAATTCCCTTCTAGCGTAGTGCAAGAACAATTAATCTATGTTTATTGACCTCTGTTTGTCCTGAAACAGTTTGTTTGAATAGTGACTTCCTCCAGCTGTGTTCCTTGTGGAATGCTGTCACTTACCCCACCATGGGCCCCCCTCGGTCTAGACTGTACACTTGTCTGGGGTTCAACAGGTACTGGAACTTCCTTAGCACTCTGTACGGTAGGAGATAGGGGATTAGTACATGAAGGTCTATGGATCTGTAAATTAATGTATCTGGCTCTTTGTCTTTGAGACTGACCGACCGACCAACTGACCAAACATCCATCCATCCATCCATCCATCCATCCATCCATCCATCCCAAGGTTAAGTGACATATACATATCCTGGAAACAGCCCTAATGGCAACAGCCTATGACGGGTAGACGTTATTTAAAGCCACAATGTAATCTCCCATACTCCCCATTGATAAAGCTGTTTCCCGTAACCTTGACAAGGGAGAGCTACGTCAGATTACCAGTGCAGCCTCCGTAATGCCACCCATGGGGGGCATCCACAGGTAATTGTGTTGTCTTTCAATATCCGTGCTGCTGTTCATCTGACTGATGACGAGCCACAAGGCAGAGTGGGCCGAAACTAACTGAAGCTGGAGTACGTCAGACTTGAAACATTTTTGGAACCAAAGGAAGCAGCAAATAGAAATGTGATGATGGCCACATAGATATTTGGTTGACTTTCAAACAATCAAGACTTGAAAATGTAACGGTTCAATGAACTGAGTAGGCTGAGCGTGTTGCTATGGTGAGGAGCAGGCCTAGCTGAGCGCTGTAACGTTGGGTGGTGGTGCAGAGCCAAGCGGAGCAACACTGAAGACATTCATTTGCTGCCAGACTGGTCTTTTAAGTGGCTTTCAGCCCTACAAAGTAACAGCTTTTTGGAAGAAAGCAAGTAAAGGGAAGATATTGTTTCAGTCTCTGTAACTTTATAAACTCGCAGTCCCTTCGAACATCTGAAGATCTCGATTTGGTGATGTATACAAGGATAATTATTTTGCCTTGTCAAAGGTGATGTAATATTCCCAAAATGTTTTATAAAAAAGTTCAAACATTATAAAAGAAATCATAACATGATAGTAGAGATGGCTGAGAGACACTAAAAATGAAATTGCCTTACCAGCCAAAAATAGCCCAAATACCTATTTTTTCTTATAGCGGTTACTAATCTGAGCTAGAAAAGTTTGATTATTTGATGAGGGATTTTTCCATTTAACTGTAGGCCAGCAATAATTTTAGATTACTCTCAAATCAGATTTGACAGGTATCTAAAGTAACGTTAGCGAGCAAGATAGCGTTTGTTTTCCATCCACTACAAACTTAAGTCTGATAACAAACTTGAACAGTTACTGGCAGTCCAACATTAGGTTATGTGCTTCTGGCCACATGCTGTTTCAATGTATTGAATCTGAATAACAAACGCCCTCCACTGGCCAAACATTACAGATAGCATCTTCAACTTTAGTAAATGCAATTTGTATTTTTTATTTCAGAAGGAATCAAAACTGGAATCCTGGGGCTCTGTCTTATGAGGTCCTAGTGTGAGTCAGATCGCGGGAAGTCTTACCGTTCCCCCTGTCTCCCGCCACTCTTGGGGTTCACCAGGACAAGGAGAGGGTGTGTGCCTTGCAAAGGGGTGATCTAGATGGAAAGAGGGGAAAGTGAAATCAGAGATGCAGTGAGCCATCCTACGAGCCCCAGCACAGTGCGCTCTGTGTGTCTGAGCTCACCTGCAGCGCCTGGCCGTCTCCGCTGTTAAACTTGAAAGTCTGGTTGGGGTCGTCAGGACTGGTGCTGGGCGGGGAATCACCCTCGCCACGCTTCACCACTGAATGGCGATCCTGTGCAGGGGTGGACTGTCAGATATATCCAATACTGAACTCATACTGTATACCAACCCAAGATCGACCACGACCCTCCCTTTTCTCAGGCCGCAGTGCTAATCTACTGCTTTTAGCACGCTGATCCCGATGGTTCTGGGGAGGGTGAGGACTACACCATTTCAGTCTGTTTGTCATTGTGATGTGTAAAGGCCCCCATTAGGATAGGTAAGGATGGAGGACAGTGCTATTACCAGGACCACGGGGCAGATGTAGGAGGGCAGCAGGGTGTGGTCCCTCAGAGCTCCTCCGTCACACTCTGGCTTCACGTTCGACGCACACTTATTATGGAGCTGACCAGTGGGAGGACAAGAGGAGGAGAGGAATGGAAAATGTCAGGTTTAATCAGACAGGGACATGCAAGTCTTCAATAAATTACTTAATATGATATGGTGGTGTTTAGAGTACGAGGAATTACAACGCGCAATGTTGAAATTCTAAAAGCATACAATTCTGACAGGAAAAGGCTGCCACACAAATAAAGCAGCGCGAGCTACAGAAATCACAACATTTATAGAGCTGACCCCTATCAAAAAACCCTGAACCGCTTCCTCACACACACTGAGAGTTTAGGGTGAGAAACATGAACACTTCAACGTGTATGGCGACAGTGACACTCTGTGGACATTGGTGGTAACAGCAGCAGCCCCGTCTAGTCGGCCGCCGTGGGCTGGCTCCTCACCGTGATCTGACACCACACGCAGTGCAGCCCCGTGAGGCCCTGGTAACACTTGATGCTGCGGTGACACCGGTCACACTTGGTGGGAGAATTGCCTTCCATCCATACGTGCTGCATTGCCTGGGGGGTAGAAAGAGCAAGAGGCAAAGAGAGAGATAAAGAGAGAGGGACATAAAAACTGTAGCGGAGAGGAAGAGTGAGTGAATTGATCTGACGGTGGGGTCTCAGCCTAATGGAATATGTCAAAGTTCAAATCCCCTGTTGATTAAAACCCTCTGAATGGTTCAGATGTGTAATGGCTTTATCCAATAGAGAAACCAGGATCCATTTGAAATTACAATTTATAAAAGTAAGCAAAGCTCTGCAAACCTTAATCTGCTAGACCAATTAGGCGGACGTATTAGCACGACCCAAGAATCATTGTGTATGTATTTCTGTGTGTGTGTGTGTGTGTGTGTGTGTGAGAGAGAGCGCAAAAGAAAATGAGTCTGTCCATTCTGAGTGTGACTTACATTTGTGTGTCTGCGAGACTTGGCGTAGGTGCTAATGCAGGCAGAGATGTCTTTGGAAACACAGCGCTCGTGGACTGTGTACTTGCATACTGTGGAATAAAACAAAATAAAAAGTCAATAAGAAAAATATGCAATTCAATTGAGGAACTGAGACGAGAATAGAAAGAGAGAGAGATAGAGAGCCGAGAGATACAGAAGAAAGAGAAGAGGCACTCACAGGAGCAGCAGAGTCCCTGTTTGCGTACTCCTAGCAGCATGGTATGGCAGTAGTTACAGTAGGCTGGTTTGTTGAAGTGCTTGAGTTTCCACACATGCTGCCCGTCCTCCTGGTCATTCTGCTCAGATAAAATAAGAGATGCAGAGACAAGTGTGACAGTGTGAAAGGGTAAGAATACTTTACAGACAACAGATTGCAAGTACCAGAAATAGAATTAGATGACAGAGAACATAATTATGAGTCATCTGAACAACATACATTGGCTTCTCACGTACAGACTCCATTTGAGTCAAATTTAGTAGAGATTGGTCACATCAAGAACAATGATTTCCAAACAGCTAGAGGGGAAATCCTTGGAGTCCTATCGCATGACATTCAACTGCAGCAGAGTGACATGCCTTAAGAACCCATCCCAGGTTTTTTAGGAGTTTTACATGCACATGAATACAATCTCTCCTAAGGAAACGCATGCAGTACTAGGCATGTTTTGGTACACCTTGTCGAACATCAGATTTTGGTGATTATCAGTGCCCTATAATGTACATACAAATCAAAGAATGGATCAAATAACTTTAATTTAATTTAATCATGTATTATGTCTATAAATGATCAAAAGAGATTTGCCTCAAGTATTCATTTGAAATGAAAATATTATCCACCCAAATGAAGGGGATATCAGTCTGAAGTCCAAATGAGCTAAATATCTGGAATATGCACAGTACAACTGTGGGAACTGGTCTATTTTTATATAGCTTTATGACTAATTGTCTGAAAACATTAGCGTCCTTTCTTTTGTCTAATTTCTTCTTTGTTTAGTTGAGCTTGTTGTGCTGTTTTCTGCAACTTTACATTTAGGCATGACAAATATCAAACGCATATGCTTCCTATATTTATAGAAATCATGATTCCACAACTGTTACCAGAAATTGGTAACTAAAGTTTAGCTAACATTCCAGAAAACTAACCTCAATCCTTACCCTAACCTAGAAAACCCAGAGAACATCTACCAAAGACACTTGGATAGTGAGAGACTGTTGGCAGACTTCAGCCTTCAGACTGCAGCTGGTTTGCTTTGGGGGAAACTGACAAGAATGTATCTTTAACTTCAATTATTAAATGATATTATGTGCAATCATACTATAATGAAATACCTATTAATATTAATCATGATGTGTCAATTTATAATCACAAAAACAATTATTTAAAACAGGTACGCTCAAACATTTGACTCAAACTTTGTGCATGCATACATGCATGTGCAAACAGAGATATACAAAATACACATACATGTACACACACTCACACACACACACACACACGCGCAAAGAAACACACTGACCGTCTCCATGCCCAGTAGAACCAGTAAAGGGATTGTGGTGAGGCCTCCTCGGATCCACTCTTCTAAGGTGACCGTTCCGTCTCGGTCATAGTCGATCTCCTCCATCATCTCCTTCAGAATCTACAGACACACACACACACACACACACACACACACACACACAGACCCCCAAACGCACACATACACATGTGTTTGCACACAAACAACACAGACATTGAGAGCATTGTATGAAGAACTAAAAGCTGACAAACACATTTATGGTTTTATTCCACCTTCTAAGTTTGTTACAGAACAGTTAACCAATGTTCAGTTCCACCCAAAACAATAGCCCAGAGCAGCCATGTTTGTCCTCACCGGTCGTAGCTCAGTGGAGTCCCACTCCAGGTACTCCGCTACGTGGACCATCTGGTTGATGATGCGGTCTAGTTCCTTCAGGAACAGACACAATCCAACAAACAAATCAAACAAAGGAAGGGTTTGTCATTTAGTTGCATGCCCTCTCAAATTATAGCAGCCCATGGACAGTGGACCATGGGTTGTGTTTTAAAGAATAATCCCAGCCTGTGTTAATGGCAGTCTGTGCTTAAACAAGCAATTTGTCACGGATATAGTTGGAAACACAGATAGAATTGCTATTGTACCACTCAGTGTCACTATAAACAGCTCTGTGAGTTAGTTCCAAGTTCCAATAATCTGTTTATGACAGGTTGAACTGCCTGTGGTTGTGATGAAAATGACCAGAGCAGCGCTTGTCCTCGTCAACAATGACCTAATGCAATAACACGTTTGCGCGCCTGAGCTTTGCTGCTTCTATTCCTGGACGACTGTGTAGTGATGACATGGCTCTGCAGAGCAGAATACATTGTGATCTTCCTGCCACATTGGTGGGCTTCGGTGCAATGAACACGCTGACGTCTTCACGCCAAAGAAGTACATTGACCATCGACCTGCACGGCCATGTCAAGATAGAAATATGGAAAGAGAGGGAGAAGAAGAAAGGGAACAAGAGAGTGAGCGAGAGAGAGAGAGCGAGAGAGCAGCATGGCTGACTCACCGAGCTGTCCAGGAGGCCGTTTCCGTCGGTGTCATACAGCCGGAACATGACTAGGGAGCAACGGAAGACAAGACATGGTGATGACTCAGCATTAAATAACCTTACAGACGCCTGTCTGCCCCGTGGGTGTGTCGCCATCTCCAGAGGGGTGGGGACATTAGCCCCGTCAGTGAACGAGGATATAGCCGGCCACGGCCAGCAAGTCACCTGGGGACTTGAAGGCTTGGAGGTGTCGCTGATCTTTCACCTGCTAATGAGGATTAGAACTAGGGAGGTTAGGACCCTGGGGGGGAAAGGAACTGGAAAGACGGTAGGCAGAAATTTAATTCTAAATGATTGTGATTGATCCGTCCTCCTGTCAGTTAGGTCTACAGATTGGGGCTCCGAGGGGTCCACTTTGTTTTTTTAGAGGGCCCCACACTAACAGCACCTTGCTCTCCCCTGTCACTTACATTCCAGCTTGTCCTCCGGTGTGCCATTCTCCAGGAGCGACAGGTAGCAGACGATGTCCTTTAAAAACACCACTTGGGGCGTTGGCAGTGGGGAACCCTTCTGGGGTGAAGGGCTCCTGCGCAGCGACAAACACTTCTCAGCTCGGCTTTTCTCTACAGATGGACCAAAGAAAAGGCCAGATTGTCTATTGTCAACGTTCACACCGGCAAATGTAATATTGTGATAATACTTCAAGAATGAAACCAAAATATTTAATTAAATTGTCTAAAATATGTCTTAAATTGTCTTAAATTACAATATGACAGTTTACAATATTTAAGCGGTTTTAAAACTTGAAACAAGTACTGGACCGTATGCCTTGATCAAAGAACAGGAGAGGGCAACATATGGCAGCAATGTACACAGTCAGGGCTGAGGTTATGTACTGCTGTCTAAAACAAAGTGGCATAACAATGGGCTGTCCCGTGTCAAAGGGCACCGATCCAAGCCTAGCCAAACGTGCCCAGTCGTATGGGCTTACGATCTGTGTTTATCTATGGCAGAGCGATCCAAAGAGTCCAAGCTGATCAGCACCATTAGGACGTCATATTGTGATTGTTCTGGGTATCTTCACCCAGAGTGCAAAATCTCAGCCGCCGTACGTGACCCAGTGTGGCTTTCTGCTCGTGCTGTACCTGGAGAGAGGTGGGGTGATGCTGGAGACCTGGCAGGGCCGGGGTTGGGGGTCAGGGCATTACTTCCGCCCTCCGAGGGTCTGGCCTGGGTGCAGGGTGAACGCTGCAGCCCCACGGGGGTGCGGGCTCCGGTCCGTGATCGCTGGGAGGAGGAGCGCGAGGAGCAGGGGGAGATGGTGGCCTCCGAGCCTGCGGCAGCCATGTTGCCGGTGTGCTCCGGTGTGTAGCGCCCCATGGCTGTCAGGATGCTCTTCCCGTTCATCCCTGTGTCAGGGCGAAAAAACACAGAGTGAGGGAGTGAAGGGACAGAGACGGAGAAAACAGCTGGGAGAGACTAGACATATGTAGAAGGAACAAAGAGTGGGGTTATGGGATGGTTGCTATGTGATATATTACTAGCATTGGAAAAAGCCATTCAACAACAAAATGGAACACACAGGTTATGAACGAAAAGGAGATAAGGTAGATTGCAAATAAATGGCTGCTAAACATACAATCTAAAGAGCCAATAAGTTCTCAATGTTTGAAACAGTATAACACATAACAGCACAAAATGAAGGCACATAGCCACATTGACAGAACGAGGGGGATGGACAAATGGTATGCATTGAGAAATGAGTCAGGACGGCTTCTCCCATTGATAGCACGTCATTGGTCTTATGCGGTACCTGTAATGGGGGCACAGGCCACTTCAGTCTGTATAGAGATGCCTGCATCTATGGAACAGGCTTCTGCAAGCGCAGCAGGCGTAGAGAAAGGAAAGAGAGAAAGACGGGGAGTAATAAAAGAGCGAAAGCCAGGGGAAGTAAGATAAGGCTGTGAAAGAAGCTTTATGAGGGTATGCAAATGCTCCAATTGCCCTTAACACGAGATGTTGTTCATGGGTTTCAAAATACATTACTTATGGCTGGATTTATACTTTTAGAAGCGTGTGTGACTTAAATGTGAGGTAACAAATAATTGAACATTCGATTTGTATTGATAGTATAGACTGGTGATACATTGTTAATCTTAATCATAAACACATCAGTGAGTGTATAGATGTTTGCCTCTCATCCTAACCCAGACCTTCTTAGACCAATGAAATACATGAGAAGAGTAATGGACAGCATCTAAAGAGCACTAGTGAGATAAATGCAGACCATCTCTCTCTGTTTTGGGTAAGTGGTTGGGTAAGTGAAGTGTCACTAGGCCCTGCATGACTGTTTATTTTACGTAATCTTGACTGTTCTTTGAATGAATAGACATTCACTTTTTGGTGAAAGCTATGAAAATTTATGTGTTGATCACGTTCTTTGGAAAATTATTAAAAAGATGGCAGCATTGATTAATACTGATCGAACCATCTAGTTGTTCATCTTCTCAACACCAGGTGGTGCTATAGGGTGTCGGTTTTTCAACCGGATTCCATAAGCGTTAACTGCAGCATAAGTAGTTCCTATCTTGTACTATCACACTTCTCCTACATTCAGCAGTCTTGTACATTTTTATAAAATTGATAGGAAATGAAATAAAAAATGTGCAGCTTATATTTCACCAACATGCATCTACAGTATGTGCAACTTTCTGTTCATTACATATAAACGAATACAAATATTTATGTAGTGCATTAATCTAATTCAATAAATATTACAAATATTAATCAAATTAAACACTGCATACCCCTAGCACATGTGCACATTGCAGTGAACAAACCGGCCATCCCTGCAATCTGGCGTTCTCTATAGTATAAAAAGGGCAGAATTTGAAATATTAAATGAATAAAATACTTTTTGAATAAAGACCCCATAATAGTCACACCTACATATTGTGTTCCAAAAACCTCTATAAACAGTAACAACACGATTTGGAAAAGATTAAGGAATCATTTTTTTTTAAATCGATGGGCTTATTTTCTAGACAATATTTGGAATATATAAATAATTAACTAGTTTTAACCGTCATATAACTATCAGGACCTACTTGGAAGTTACTTGTTATTTATTGGTAAAGTAGCTATATTTTCTTTTAATAATCTTGCAATATAACCATCTTAGTATCCTTAGACTAATTTAGTACATTAGAGATTTAAATTATGAAAATGAGATAAGACATTTCTGGTAAAGCTATAAAGGACTACACTCATCAGTTTTTTGGTAAATTGTTCTAAACCATCAGTAGCACAGCTTTGGATTTTAGACTGTTTCAAATATCAATAGAAAGCAAAATGTGTGTATGCTTTGTCTGTTAGGGCTCCTACAAATATACGTTGCTGCTTGAGAATGTCCCAAAAAAACTCACTATTTATTTATTTATTGAAATTATGTAAAATTGCATTTAATAAAATTTTATAATTATTAAATCCAATCTATTTTTTGCTTGTGCTTTATTATGTTTTATTGGAATGATCTGATGCAAATAATTAACATTATTTATAAAACTTTGTATATTTCTTAATTTATTTTGTTTTAAATGATACTATATGCACCTATATTGTACACTTTGTTTGCACAATTTGTTGGATTTTGCATAGCTTTTGTTCCTTGTGTTTAAATTGTGTTTTTGTAACTTCTTTCTGAAAAGTGCTTTTATATAATAATATTGTTAAAATATATACATAATAAATAAATACAACAATGAAGAAGAGAGCAGCAGCCTAAGGGCCCTTCATTTGAAGTAGCCCACAATAAAACAAATTACACAGGAAAGACCAACTAAAATATTTTGTGGAGACACCAAACATTAAAACATAGGAATATGAAAGTACACAACAGTTTCAGGGCCATTTGAAGGTTATTCCTGTGAAAGAACCATGTTATCATTATTTTGGTCATTCATCTTTGAGCTAACTATCTACCTGTGTAGTTTACTAGCATTGATTTAAAGTTACTTCCCAGTAGTTGAAAATAGTTTCTCAGTAGTTACTTAGTATTAAATGGCCTTGCTGGCTGTAAACAGGGTTGCAAACCAAATTCATCAATAAAGAGATCACCTCAATAAAAGAGTTAGTTGACTTTGAAGCAAAGTCTCAGTTTCTTTGCGTTGTGGTGACAGTAGACAGAGTGCATTGAAATAGAGTGTCAAATTCCACCATCCTACCATCTGTCCCCTGCTGCTCAGGCAGGCCCGGCTTGGGGAGCCAGGAGGCAGAGACGAGTGCCAGGGCTCACATTGGGCCCACTGATAAACCCAAATGGCAGGGCTAGTAGGCGGCAAAGATGGAGCAGGCATGGAAGTAACGACCCATAACACCCCCATGCTGTCTGTCTGCTGTGGCCACTCAGTGTGTTTAATTCATTTTAATTTAGGGTATATGCATGTGTGTGTGTGTGTGTGTGTGTGTGTGTGTGAGGACGTCTTCGTATGAGGGAGGTTAACAACGAACGTCCTTTTAATTTTTTTGAACACAGATGTGGCACACCAGAGCGATCATCCCACCTACCCAGCATGCCGGCCGCTGAGCGGGGAGGCCCGGGGGAGCAGCCCCCGGTCTTGCTCTTGAAGGAGGTGAAGAGATGCTGGCACAGCTCCTCTGGGATATCATTCTCCAGGTAGGTGGTCATGAAGAGCTGAAAGCCCTCGTAGTCAATGGGCTGAAGAGAGAAGAGGGGATGGAGACATAGATAAGTACCTGGATGAAGTACGACGGGCCGAATGTTTGTCATATTTTCCTTCTGAAGAATCTAGTAAACATGGGAAGTGATTAATAATGGCAGGGCAATATCCAGCGCGCTGATTACACATGACCAAAATCAGAAAAAAATGGGGTTCTTCAGACTACAGAAAAAAATCTTCAGCCATACTTTTTCAATTGAAATAATACAAAAATACAAGGCAATTAATACATTGAATATCCTAACAAACGTGGGCAAACGATGAAAAAAAAAAGATAGAAATCAAAAGTAAGACGGACATTCAAACAATCTTTTTAGACAGATCTTTTCACAACAACAAAATGTTTAAACCGAAGGACATGATACCAGCTGGCCTATGGCATAATATGAGCGAAATAGGAACAGAAAAACAGACTGATAAAGAAGGCACACCAACATTCCTTATGGCATAAATGCAGAGCTCTCAACAGAACTGAGATGTTTTTGCCACCTCTCTCCGCCTTCACCGCCATAATGACAGGTGCAGGGAACAACAGAAAAACACCCTATGGATCTCCGAACCCTTAACCTTTTGCCCTCGAAACAAGTGGCCGATCTTTACTGAACTGTACACAAGATGTGCATGCAGTCTGTGCACACGGACATTACACAGCATGCAGACCAGCCCCCGCTGGGCTGTGCCTTACTTGATTGAGAACGTCTTGCTTCTGTTGGATTGGGGGAAGGGAATAGAGGGATGAAGGAAGGGGTGGATAGAAGGAGAAAGTGAGTTAGATGCACTGTGCCAGTGGTGAGGCATTGTGTGTCAGTGGTGATCTGCCGTGGGTAGAAGCCGTAAATCTCCTGTGGCAGCTGGGGTCTGATCTGGTTCATGTTAAGCCACATTCACAAAGATACACCAAACCAAGATATGTCACAGAGAGGGGTCGTCTGATGCCATTTTTAAGTGCAGTACCAAACTGGACTGAAATGTCTAATTTAATCTAATTGTAGTCTTCACTGATAAAGCTGGAAAGGAAACGTAGAAAAGGCAAAGATTCTAACTGCAGAAGTCTAAAAAAAAACAAAAAAAACAAAGATATTTATATCTCCCTCAAAATGAAATGTATTTATTCCCAAACCTTTGATCCAGTGTACCACTGCCATCCATCTAATGCTCTTCCATCCCGGCTGGTGGAGTGCGTGTGTGGGGTGTGTATGTGTGTGTTCTCGCTAGTGAGTGATGGCATTCACAGCAGTGTACAATTATGAGGCTGATGACCTAACCCTGGGGGCATTGCAAGCAGAACCCAACCCGGTCAAGCATCCGTCTCTTTTCCTTATTTGGCCAAAAAAAAAGCTCTGGACTTTTTTTTTTCTTCTGCTATGTGTTTCGGCAGATATTGGGGTATGCGCATAGGCAGAGGTAATAGAAGGGAAAGGTCATGCACATATACCCTCGCACAACACATGTATGCACAAATGCATATATCCCATAATACAAACTGCCCTGTTGTTTTGTGTGTGTTTTCTTTATAAAAGCGCCCAGATGGATTTGATAGGTATTTCTGGAATGTCTCCAGCTTCTATTCCTGTTTTTTCCCATTTGTGGACTGTTGGGAATATTGCATAGCTTTAAAGAGCTCCAATTGCCACATAAATATCTCTCAAGGCCAAGTATAAACCTAACATGGTATAATTAATCTATGATTTGACAAAGTTCTCAGAATTGGTCTCCAAACGGTTGGAAACAAAGGAGATCAGGGCAAAATAATGAATCAAGTAATTATTGTTTGGCCTGGTCCACTCAAGAAGGTTTGTCAACTTTGGTAACACATACTTTGGTGTTTGAGCACACCCATGTCAGTCATGTGTACCTGGCCATGTGATTCAGGGTTTTTTGTTGCTTATTCCAGTTGCGTATACTAGCAATATATGCAAATCTTTGTAAAACGTAGCACACTAGATGTAGGTTTCAGTATACAGTATATGCTCATTGAGTGTACAGTATTTAAGTGTGTGGTACCGAACATAAGAAAAGCCAGACATAAGGTTTGTTGAATGTTGCCTCATGAGCATACTTTGGAACTACATGACAATCATGCCTGTGACAATACTGAAAGACAGGAGTGTACCTCAAACTTTGCTCTAAAATAATATTGTTGGACTGACAGTTTTTCATAAGCAGACCTCATTGCTTGCGATGAGGTATAGAAGTGTACGTGTAAAGGAGCAACCAATCAATTCAACAGAACTTGACTGACATAAATTACTAAAGCTTGATAAAATTAAGATAGTATGAAACACTTAATTGTAACTAAAACTAGCATGACTAAAACTGTGTTCCTTGCACGTTAACTTGTGCCACCTTTATCCTCTTGCCATGAAAAAGCAGCGCCCAGCATGATTTCGCCATGGCAACCTGGACATGTGTGGCTGACGTGTTGTTATCTCTTGTTAGAAATGTCCACCTCTACCTGAGCCCCTGACTTCATTCGACCGCATTACTTGTCATTCGTCAGCATCCACCCTTTCTTTTCTACACCCTTTGCATATGACTATCACAGTAAGTGCTGTGTGCAACGTTTGTCCTGTGATGCTTCACTGAAATAAATAATAATAAATAGACCCTAGAGGGTCTTGCACCTTTCTTTTCCTATGACAAGTGTCTCCAGATGAACTGCTCTGTGGGAAGCTTGGCGCCATATGACCTGAGACAGACTCACAGACCTGTCTGTGATTGGGCCCTGAGCTGGCGCCACGATGTAGGGCTTCTGCTGCCACTGTGCCAACGAAAGAAATCTCATTTGGTCCATTAGTCTGTGTGTGTGTGTGTGTGTGTGTGTGTGTGCGCTTTAGTGATTCATTTATTCATGCAGCCATTCTGGAACCTGCCCAAAGAGACAATCTATACTAAAAAGAGCCTCAGATCGAGGGGGATAGACCAGCCAGAGATGGAAATCAAAGTAAAAGTTAACAGTGTTGTAATTCCTGTAGGATCAGAGTAGCACATTGGTCTGTGGGAAAGAAAAACAGCAGGGTCAAAGGTGATGGGGACACCGTCTATCTCTGCCAGGGAGCTTCTCCTAAATACAGCTACAGTACGTGTCCATCAGTCTTCACCATGCAGGTCATGCAACAGAGCTCATTTGGTGTCAAAATGAAGGTGACGTAGTAACATGTGTTAACCACTATAACTTTGTAGATTCAAATCAATGTTTGGAATCAATGTTTGAAGCATTGTTTGGCAATACGTCTTAGGTTCTCAATTTTTTTCTAAATATAGTAGTCAATCGGGAAATTTTTCCATGCAGAAATTTCCCACACTATGTGCAATTGGCAAACTGCCTACACATTTTACATCATATATAGTATGTTAATGATGCATAGTAAGCTATTGTGAACATAGCCTTTGTCTTATTATGTGTTCACAAGTTTCACCTGATCTCATTAGTGTTATTGTTTCCACCTGGCTTAAATTGTTTTGATTGGTTTCCCAAACTTCTTTGGTATTTGTGGTCTCATTAGACCAGTCGTTGTTGCACGTCTGACTTTTAGTAAATTCTTGAATTTGCAACTATCTTTCTTGTCTCACTTTACTATGCCTGTGCTTGGGCCATACAGTACCGTACCGTACAGTACAGTACAGTAACACCGTCTAGTTAGTTTATCAAAGTCCAGTTAATTTATCATAGTCTACTTTTATTTCAGCGGATTATAAATTGGATTTTTAGTTTTAAAGGTAACAGCTAGTCCAGTTTAAGTTCTGAGGAAAATGGAATTAAAACTGTTTTTGTCTGTGTTTGTGAAGTAGAGATCAAGGAATAAACAGGGAGACACAGCCGATCATTTGGATGTACCTGCTCTGGGTTGTATTTGGAAAGCACTCCTTCTCCATGGAACTCCTCCAGAACATCCTTGAGTTTCTTAGTGGAATCTGAGGAAGAGACATGGTGATGAGGACATGCCTTTTTTTACAGCAGTAAACTTTGCAAATACTTTGTGTAAAACACATACGCAAACACACTGGAACCTCAAACGCTTTGCAGACTGAGGATCATCCGCCATGAAAAATAAACTCTAAGACGTTCAACATTAAATAGGTCTAACAAAAGTTAATTTCACCTGACAGCAGCCTATAAGTTAGTATTTATTAGGTTGTAACTCTTTTTTTGTACCATACAAAAGACACCATTATTTTACCAAATAACCTGCAATGTAAGCCTAATATATCTACTTTTTCAAATAAAGATATCATTAAATCCTTGCTATGGCATCCTAATAGCCACTAACCTTTAACCTTTCTGTAATAACTCTCCTTGCTGCTGTGAATAGTGACAGTCAGGTACAGAGACCTAAATTACATGCCCAGATAGAGAGAGAAGATCATTGCTGTGCAGCAGCGTTTACTAGCTGAGCCCCGGAGACAGGCACAGATTTGAGGCAAATTAATATAAGCACAGGCATGTTACTAGACATGTCTGAGATGTTCAGCATGGCTCACAGTAGCAGCACACTGTTGATCCAGGCATGGCACGTCTGTGAGCGGTTCATTAGCATAGCTGTGTTGAAATGAACAAATTCACTCAACTGGACCCTTGACGACAGTTCACAACTTCCAGTCACACACACACACACACACACACACAATCTCTTATCCCTTTCCCTTAACCATTATCCACTACCGGCTCACCTTCCTTATTTCTGTTGTAGCCATGTTGACAGCCTTCACTACACCACTAAAAGGTAATGGGGGCCTTTTGCTTTCGAAGGGGGACTCTTAAGGAATTAATATTGACTTATTTAATGTTTAATGGATGGTGTCTTCCGCTGTGGCAGGTACCATTTCAGTGATTTGGATCAATCTGTGCACTGAAATCCTGGCACATTCATCACATCAAATCCTCAAAAAGTTCCAAAAGCCCAAATTAATCCTAATCCTGGTACTGAAAATAGCACTTTTGTTAATATTTGAGTTCAGACATCAGTTCACCCCTTGTTTTTCATCCACTTACAGAATCTATTCATTTTACATAATAAAGTCAGGATGTGAGATTTAATTAAAACCCAGCTAGGGATGTATCAATGAACACTCTCAAATGGAATTAGTGTGCATCAAAACATCCTGCTGCTCCTGCTAGCCAAGGAGCCTGATACGTCCTGAGTTACACCACCAACGTAATCCCAGCAGCTCAGAGAAGCCATTAGATCGAACACAAGCCAAGCGAATTAAATGGAAGAAAAGTTGAAGGAGAATGAAAAAGAGCTAAAGGTGAATTTTAGTGGGCTGCTGTCGATAAATTACCACGAGGAACGATGGGAAGAGATGTGTCTGAAAATCAGAAGCAGTCTTGTTTTCTCCAGCAGCAATGAAAACATGCATTTGAGCAACAGACTATATATCTGACACTGGGTCCTCTCTTTTCCCCCCGTCTCTTTCCATCTCTCCTCTTCAATCTCTCTCACACACACACACACACACACACACACACAGATGTACTAGGAAACCATTTTCTCAAAAAAGCAATGCTACATTATGACTTGTAACTTCACAGTATTATATGGACAGTAATGTTCCATAGATTTATAGTGTAGGCATACCATATACTTTATCAGGCCCAAAATACTAGGAAAGCCCATGATCAGTATTCTGATATGAAACTATAAATAACTAGAAGAATAAACACAACGCTCGCCAATCTAGTAAGAACGTTAAAGACAAAAACCAGACTTTACTTGGAGGCGCGCCATAGTGACCGCAGACGATTTAATAACGGAACAAAAAGGAAACTGGTGCAGAAGTAAATACACTGAACATGAAAACAATCAAACTGATAAGGAGCACTTGGGAGAATGTCCACTGGACCGCTGGTGTGTAGGAAGCTGAACATCAGTGGGGCTGTCGCTGTCGTGACACTAACAGGCCAGCGCGTGTGGAGTGAATTGAACTCCACAGGGCATGAAGTAAACAGAATGGGAGAGTATAAGAATAGACCTTAGTAAGTTGAATTGGCCAAAAAAGGCAAATGAACTATGTCAACATGGCTCACGATGGAAACACTGTGGGACCTTGTCGTTTGATTTCTAGCCTGCTCCAATTCTACGTTAAAACACATGGACGTAGGCACACACACACACACACATACGTGTACACACTCACTAAAGACATATACCTCAATGGAAACACAAACAACCACTTGCATGGTATAACCAAAACGATTGGCACACTCACATTCGCTGTACTGCTGCAGCTGTCCGAACTCTGCTGGGCTCAAACACACCCAGCTTCCGTCACCCATCCTACTGGCTGAGGAGGAGCCAAACCTACGCCCTGCTGTTTGGTTGTGAGCACGGGCTGAACTGGAGGTCCTGGCCGGGCTATGGGGCTGCTGGTTCTCCTCAGGTCAGATGTTGCAGTAGTGTGGAGACAAAGAGGTAGCTGGTCATCTTCTCTGGTTGGTCCTCACCAGAAAGGCCAAGAGGAGGGTGTACAGACAGTGATCTGGTGTATGAGAGCACTGATGGAACGGCTGATAGAAATGGATCTCTATGTCACATACCAAAAGCCATTTTGAAAATGTGCCCCAGTGAGACAGGTTGGAGATATCACATCAGGGTGGAATGGGCTAAGTTGTGGAGAAAAACCAAATATCACCATATCCTCATTGTCTATAAGGTGGAAGTGTGGTTATAATGGTTAAATAGTGGTTGTCTTGCTCCTCTACTGTGGCGTAAATGATTGTTGTCTCGGCCTGATGATGTGCAAGCCCCTCTGGGACCCAGGGAGCCGGCAGCGAGTCTTCAGGGGGTCTTACAGCACGTCAGCGGCGGTGATGACCTTCTTTGACACTGAATAGAGGAGAACAAAGAAGAGAGGGGATACTGTTTATGGAAGATATACAGGTCAAGGAGGGCAGTGGGAGAAGTAGGATCAATAGAGAAACGGAAAGGTGAGATAGAAAGATGTATACGGAGAGAATTCAATTTGGAAAGAGGAAATTAATTATCAAAACGTATCCTGTCCTTTTCCTAATACTTTAAGATCATATCTAAAATAAATAACAGACTGCAGAAACAATATTTATACAGTCCTTATTAATATTTGTGGTCATAGTCGCGTAATTCAGGATAGGATTTTAGGGGCAAGCTTTCTAAATGAATGAAAACACCAGCAGACAGAGCGTTGTGGAAAATGAAACATATTTTGTGAAAGATAAAGCCGATATGCTAGAGTGCCCTGTATAAGTGAAGGGGTAGCAGTGAGGAACATGCCCATAACGGGATAGACAATAGTAGAGAGTGAGGAATAAGAGAGAACGGGACATTAGAGATGGATAGGACACGTCAAAGCAAATGTCCAATAGGTAGTACATCCTTAATATATAAACCTGGGTGTCCTCAACAGCAATATAACAGAGCTCATGGTTGTGTCTTCTGAGGCACTGCTCTGGAAGGCTGGGGACCTTCTCCTCACCGTCGACGGCTGCACCAACTGCCTTGCCACAAATATCCACAACCTGGGGGTCACTCTCGATTCGAACCTGTCCTTTGAACCCCACATTGAATCTGTCACCAAATTAGCTTTGTACCACCTCTCACAACATATCCAGACTCCATCACTCACCTACTCAGTGGCTGAGACCCTCATCTATGCCTTTGTCACCTCCTGTCTGGACTACTGTAACAGAAACCTATTCGGGGTGCCAAGCTCCAGTATGTTCAGAACTCAGCTGCTAGGGTTCTCAGATGCACCAAACCCTGGTAGCACATCACCCCTACACTCATGCACCTACACTGGCTCCCAGTCAAGTCCTGTGTCATTTACAAAATTGCTCCATCCCCCACACCAGATTGTGGACTTCTGGGGACCGAGCATTCAACGTGGCTGCCCCTGCACTACAAAGTTATTAAGAAGCATGTCCTGCAGAAAATGATTTAATAATAATTATAATACTACTAATAATGTACTATACATTCCATTGTTTCATCCTATCAGCCATTGTCTCTGTTTTCTCTCATTTACGTAGATGAGCATGGAGAATGGCACACACATGTTTGGAGAAGAGAAAGAAGGAGGGTTGGGGGGGAGGAGGGAGGGAGATGTCTGGCCGATGGAAAAGGATCGGGCCTTCCCCTCAATGCAGAGAGGGATTCTGTTTTGCTCCTGAGGTCGCCAGGCAACAATGACGTTACTGGAGTGCAAAGGAAAGAGATGCACCATAACACCATGAGAACATGAGAGAGAGGGTGGGGGTCTCAGAGTGGTACAGAGAATAAGGCTTGTAAAACTGTGCAAGAGGGCAGACCACGTGTCGGTGAACATGTACACTTATGACAAGGTTACTAAAAAAATGTGTAAGTCCTACCATGCAGACGGCCATTACTATAAGTAAAGATGACTAGTATTGACACAAAACAAACAATTCAACGCACATTTTCACAAGGGAAAAGACACAGAGACATGTCTATTAAATATTCAACAGTTGCTAGCGTAAAAGGGAATGTGGTTCCGTTAGCAATGGGTTCTGTTCTGGCTCTGACACAAGGGTCCTTCAGAGAGAGAGGAGGTGGGGGGGATGGTGGCCTTGTACTCCAGAGTGTGCCTCTACCAGATGGACCAAGGTTTCCACTAAGCCCGGCCCTGTTACACAATGCGGCGAACGGGGCGGCTCAGTGGTTTTCCATGTCCTTACAACCCACAAGCCATTCCTCCGTTGTCACAAAACGGAGTTCTACTCCTCCAGGCCCCCCAACTGCCGTGTTCTTTGTCTGTCGCCGTGCTGTATTAGTAAACGGTCTACATCTTTCATTGGCTTTTGCTTTATGTGTAGCTCTAGATATCTATGTTTTATTCTGACGCGGTTTGTGGCTCAGGTGGTCGGGAATCAGTCGTTGAAAGGTGGGTTTGGAAAGCACTATGCGCGTTTGTAAAGCTGAAGACCTGTGTCGTTTCAAAATTCCAATTCCAATTAAACCATCATGGTCATCTCACGCGGTTTTGTACTGTAGCAAAGGAAGCGATTAAAAATGAAGCGCGCACACAGCAGGCCTGTCTATTCCTTCATAACAGCAGCCTTTATCCAAGCCTGGCTGGCACATGCTTTGGAAGCTGCGGCAGCAACGCTGCCAAATTAGGACACTGATCATCGCAGCGATAAAACTGAAGAGCAGAAGATGTAGAGGAAAACAAGAGCTATGCCATCATCATCCCTAGAGATAACGCATAAATGTTGTGAGGAAAAATGAACAGCGGAGAGAGGCAGAGAGTGGTCTAGTTAGAGACAGAAAGGTATAGTTAGAGACAGAGAGATAGGTATCGTTAGAGACAGAGAGGCAGAGAGAGGCATAGTTAGAGATAGAGAGGTATAATTAGAGACAGAGAGAGAGGTATCGTTAGAGACAGAGAGGCAGATATAGAGGAAAAGTTAGAGACAGAGGCAGAGATAGAGACAGAGGTAGAGAGAAGTATAGTTAGAGACAGAGAGAGGCAGAGAGAGGTATAGTTAGAGACAGAGAGAGGCAGAGATAGAGGTGTAGTTACAGATAGTCAGGTAGAGGCAGAGATAGAGACTGAGTCAGAGAGAGGCAGAGATAGAGGTATAGTTAGAGACAGAGTCAGAGATAGAGGTATAGTTAGAGACAGAGTCAGAGATAGAGGTATAGTTAGAGACAGAGTCAGAGAGAGGCAGAGATAGAGGTATAGTT